>OMNZ01074985.1:0-20424 GCA_900303255.1 Lesueurigobius sanzi
TCCTGGTTTAGTCTTGTTCTAGTCCTGAGTCTGTAGTCCTGGTTAAGTCTTGTTTTAGTCCTGAGTCTGTAGTCCTTTAGTCTTGTTTTAGTCCTGGTTTTAGTGTGTAGTCTTGGTGTAGTTTACCCCAGGAGTGTGTACAGCTACTGATCAAATCCTTAGAAGAAGAAAAATATATAGCGCCTCTTTGGTACCTGTTTTGGAAAGAATTAAGGGTTGAGCTGAAATGTCTACACTGTTATTATTCTGTCCTTTATGCTTTACAGAGTGTTGTAGGTGTGGATGTAGATGTGGAGATGTGGTTTATACATTTTAACAAAGTACAGGACCTTCTAATTATGATCAGGACTCTAAAAGCTTATTTTGATAACCATTGTTCAAACCACACTCACATCCCCGTCACACCACTGACAGCCATTTGACGGGGGGGTGGCTATCTAAATGAGATGTAAATGAGCCCTATTGTCCCTCCCAGCAGCAGAGAGAGGTGAGAAGTTCTCAATCTTTAGAGCCAGATTTCTCAAGTTTGAGGATCTATGAGGGCCTACTTTCAAATGGTCACAAATTCTTCAAATATGATCAGATTCCCATGTGTTACACATCATTGGAAAGCTTGGAGACTACACTTTCAGAATCTGATAATAACTCAAAACGCCCAAAATCGACTTGTTCCCCATTTTTCCATGGACTGTCACATATTTTAATGGACAAAATATGTTTTTCCAGGACATTTGTAATTTTTTCTCATTTTCCATGTGTTTTCCATGACTAGGAAATAGGCAAGTCATTTTCCAGGTTTTCCAGGTAGAGTGGGAGTCCTGGTAATGGTATGAGGCTTATACCAGCTCTGGTTTACTTCAGCCTATCGTTTACAATTGAATATTACACACGGCAGTGATCACAGCTGTATCTTTTATTTAGACTGAATGTTATCAGACAGGCTGATTAACTCCTGTGTGAGTAGAGAGTTATGATGCTCTGTAGCCAAATGTGTTGTGAGTTGCAATTGTTTTACATGGATATCCAAATTTGTACTGCTTTGTTGTGTGGATAGACAGACAAAATGGGGACAGACTGCTCCGGCTTACGGCACTGAACGCTGATCCAGGAGCGGAAGGGAGTTTAGGTAAGCAAACTTCTCATTCTGCTGTGTCCTCGTCTCACTCTGCACCACACTCTGTGCAAATCTCCCAGACACTATCCTCCCTGACACCATCCTCAGCTCATAAAGTACGTCCAGGGGAAAAGCAAAGCTGTGTTTTAGCCCGTCTTAGTCACTGCAGCCGGCAGCGAGGCTTGACTGATGCTCCACTGGTCCTGACAAAAGACTTTAAAAGCTAGTGTGCAAATCACGCCGGCTCCCCCGTGTTTGCCAACAAAAGCCAATTGTGACAACCATAAATACTTACAGATACCAGCTTAACAAAAGAGCTTTGGTCCCTCACTGCAGCCCCACTCAAAATCCATGCTCAGATTACAGGTAAACTGTCACAGGCTTGAGGGGCGTGTGATGCTCAGTCATTGACATGCTAAAATACACAGGACACAAGTAACTAGTAATAGGAAATGCTTATAGCCACAATGATTACTAAGAAATCCCAAAATTGACTTTGACACATAGTAGCATGGGGTTGTGGACAATGCTGCGCACTGTGTTCCATGAAAAAAAAAAAGAAAAGACAAACGCCACTGCAAGCCTCTAGGTCTTAAATCGTCCAGTATAGAGAACAAAACGCGCCTTTCATTGGCTAACTCTGCAAAATTGATTATTGCTTTTGCTTTCAAGTGTGGCTGCCGCTTTGTGACTTGCACATGACTTGGCAGGAAGGGGACAGCTGGCTCTCTTTTTAGGGGTCCTTTTCACATGACTGGTGTCCCACAATGGAGGCAGGCACTGGGGCCGCAGGCTGGGTACCGAGCTGGGGGATGTCTGAAAATATCTGGAACAAAACGGTGGTTGAAAACAGGAAAAATAACAAGCCCTCGCTGACTCATCAAAGCGACGCACAATCATATCAGTGCAAAATACTGTCAATGTTGTTTAATATCTTTTGAAGTATTCTTTTCCTATAAAAATGAGAGAGTAAACTACTGTTTTTGTACACTGATTGTAACATTATGAAAGCAAGTTACTGCTAGTTTTTTTTCTTCTAGTCAGACCTGTGTATTTGTTTTTACCTTTTTCTTACCTTTACTATAAGAAAAGAAACTAGCATCATTACTAGAAGACCTTATGAACCTAATCGGACTACTAAGCCAGTTCCTGTTTGGTGTTTTCACCAACCATCCTAAAATACAGCTCCAAGATCTTTTTCATGTTTTTTTTTTTTTTTACTACTACATTTACAATATGGTGAAAGAGAAAGCATATACCACAATATATAATAACAACATATAATACATCTTATATCCACTACTAGAAACAAAACAAATGTAATGGTCATATCTCCCAACTATCATTGATTCCCCATTGTTCCGTCCTCGGCTGTTAATTAATAGATTGTTCTGCAAACTAACATCCACAAGAGCTTCAGAGGTCATAGAGCCATCACTATTTGGTCCTCAATTCTTACATAATATCATCCTTCTAATACAACAATACTGGGAACAATTATAGTAAAAGAAAAGCATGCTATATTATATATATATGCCACAGGATCGTTGTCAGTAAGCAGTGAATATCAACTCCATATTGTCTTAACTCCTCTTAAACACCAGTGTACTTCTAGTAATCAAATACAGAAAAGAGAGCGATTCCAATAAATAGGTTTGTCTTTCAATTGTATCAGGAAGGAATATCCATTTACTTAATTTCCTTCTAGAAATGAAATCATATAGTTTTATAGTTCCTCTTTGTGCAAAGCATAGCCTTGTGCCTTCGGTGGAGCACAGTGTATTAACATTCCAGCAGGAGCCACTGCTTCATCCCCACACCCACTCATTACAGCCATCCAAGCCTCTCTATAGTCATTACAGGTGATGTGATATTTCCCCTCTGCGCCTGGTCTCTCAAAACACGTGCTAACAATCGCTTTACTGTGATGCGGGGCTAAACTGAGCGTCTCCGCGCAGAGAGAGGGTGAGCCCTGAGAGAAAAACACCGTCAGTGTCAGTCGGAGCTGCCTTCACAGATCACTAAATCTAGCCTTTGCAGAGTGTCGAGTGCATGTTCAGAGGCTGCTCAACAATGGAGCAGTGTGCCGTTAAGACAAGACATCCTTCAAGTTGACCTCTATAGGCTCTCGATGAAAACCATGTCCACAGCTAAGAACACATTTGTCAAGACGGGAGGGATAAGCGGCCTTTATACAGTCGCTCGTGATTTGCATTTCACATAAAAAAAAAAAAAAACAATCCATTTTTATCCAGATAAAGAGAGCAAAATCTGGATAAAAATGGATTGTTTTTTTTTTGCTTACAATCAAAGAGGGAGCGCATTTATTTGAAATAGTCGTGGTGCTGACTTTTCAAACACATTTCAAGCATCCTAATTTAGTTTAATGACATTTCAAAACGTTCAAGGTGCAATGTAACAGCAACAGGCCTGCTAGTTCTTGATGGATAATAATGTTTTTTAATTAGATGCACATTACAGTAATTTCTTTCTTATAAAATGTACGTTACCGGTCAGTTTGGGAACACTTTTTATGTATTGGTTTGTCTTTATTTTCAACACTATTCACATTGTAGATTCTCATTGAGGACATTAAACTATGAATGAACATATGGAAACGAAAAAGGGTGAAATAATTCAAAACATGCTTTATATTTTAAATTCCTCTAAATTAATATAATCAAGAATATTCCGCAGTGTAACTTTAATAATGCATCATCAGTCATGTTTGATTCATTTACTCCCTAGAAACTATACAGTCTAACACTAAACCCCCCCCTCACAGTAACATACTGATACAATGAAGATGGTTGATGTCGAGCAGAACAGCAGTATACAATATTAGCAACCGCTGTCAGTTTTACTTACTACAGTACTTACAGTAATGTACTTACTGTACATTACTGTAGGTTCGCTCCAACCAGACACAAACAAGAGTGAACTGTTGTCTGGGTGTGCATGAATGAATGTCCCACAGTGTTTTACAAGCAATAGTGTAGTAAAGATCGTTCCCTGCCTGAACAGTTAAAAACCAAGAAGGCATTTGACTTGAACAGAGCATAAAAAACATCTGCTTGTTGCTCACTGTTTTTGAAGACGCGATTTGTGCTTCTTAATTCACAAAATAATTGCAGTTCTTGTCTTGAGCAGCATGTTGTTGCTTAGCCATGGGAGGTGGGAAATGAGTTGGAAGCCAGTGCTTTTAATTATCCCGCGAATGCTCAGTGCACTCAGCAGATGTTGGGCTGCGGGGCAGGCAGCCGAGCAGCAGGGATCCGCTCACCATACACTGCACAGGACTGGGCTCTCCTCTGCTAGGCTCCTCTGCCTGGCTGGTGGTCTGTATTTTAAAGTATAAAACCGTACAACCACAAATGTTTTCTCACATCAACAACTGTGATTTATTGCCTAGCACACACTTTTTTGTTCTGTGGTGGTATCTTAACTTTTCAGATTGTGTTATTTGGACTCAGTGGAAGTGGTTGGCTTTTGTAAAAGAAACATCAAAAGTATCCTTTGGAAAATGCATCTACAGAAATGTTGAGAGGATACAAACTTAAAACAGAATATGCACAGGGCAATATCTTTTTACCTTTACACAAGTTGGTAAAAAAAAAAAAAAAAAAACGGTTTTGCAACGAGGACATTTATTTTCTCTATATTGAACGATCTCGATACTCAATTCAATTGTTGTCTTAATAAGAACACATAAATAAAAACAAATAAATATTGGACTTAACTATAGTACCGGTGATTATACAGATTGCGGAGGCCTATCATGTTGTATTTCTATTTCACATCACTTTGAAACGGCGTGCTAACTGCCAACTTTCTACTACAGAAGCAGAAATGGCCACTTCCACTGCATCACAGTAGCTACACCGACACCACACCTCTCACATTGCCAGGCACAACATTAAAACACATGAGCAGAGATGGCACAAAAGTCAAAGTGTTTGAAGAAGGAACGCCAGATTGCAAAACCGTGCAAGCTAGCACACTAGGACAGACAAAGTTTGCTAACAATTTTTGGAGTAGAAATCCTAAAGAAAAGCTCATGTTACTTTGTGCTCCAATATTTGGGAGAAACTGCCAGGTCATTTTTGTATCACCTTCATTAGTTACGGATTTTTGCGGATGCTATGGAACAAATCATGGAACTGGAAACAACTGAGCATTTACTGCCGACTTCTGGACTAGACTTGTAATTACTAGTGAGTTGCATGGTTTTTCTGCGGATGGATTGGCCAGTTGGTTTGACGATGAAAGCTTAATCAACCTTTTTTACTATTTCGAGTGTAATGACTCGAGGGTAATTACTGTCTTGGGTAAAACTTTTAATTTGTATAGTTTCAGTAACACTCTCGTCTTCTCCCTTTTTGGTAATTACTAAGTCTTGTGACCCAACAACCTACTGTATATTAGCCAAGTAGTACATTATTTATACACATGTGTTGCATTGCTACAACTAAGCCATTAGCTACAACACAGCTGGCATTTAACTTCAGATGGAGGAAAAATACATTGCGTTCAGCTGCCAAATAGATCAAATTGTGTGACTGTTGCCGCTCCCCGAGACCCTGGCCTTTGCCGCTCTGTCCTCCCACACAAAGCACTCACCTCACTGCGCTGGTCTCATCCACAGCCTCTGACTCACCCCTGGCCTTCAACTCCAATCTACCTCCCCAACAATAATCGCCTCCTTGTGTCTTATGATGTAGACGTCCGATGTGGGCCGACCGGGTCAGGCAGGAGGCACAAATGGATTATACACAATATACAGCGGAATGGTCGATAGAGGATTATATCAGCCGTGGCATACAGTGCAATAACGCTACAGTAAGAGAGAAGGAACAAGCCGGGGCTATGGACAGCAGATGAGCGTCAACAGGGGAGTGATACCGGATATACCGCGCAGCCTGCAGATTGCCAGGGCATACACACTAGATCAAATACATAAACGTCTATATAGTGGTCATTTAATCCAAGAGCCAGGCTTTTTCCACTAGTCACACTCCAGCTTTTTCCGTTTATGGAACCACTAAAATCCAATATGGCAATCACAATAACAGACCGTAAAGCAACCATTCATTTTTACGCAATGCATCTGCACAAATACAATGATTGACTTAGCTACAGCCTCCAAACACACTTGTAATGACATTATATCACCGCGAGCTGGTTCCTAGCGCAAATTGCATTGGAGATTTGTGGCTATAACTTGTCTATATGCCAGCCCTTATTGTAAACAAGTTATACGGATGAAATAACATGGAATACTAGGCCAAGACGGTTTTTTTGCATCTAACTCTAGCACAGGAAGTAAGTGTGGGAGTGAATGGTCATCCCAAACCTATGGTTGGACTCAATGGTTGGAGTCAATAACCCATGAAGGTAGTAAGACAGCCATAAACGAGTTGGCATTTCATGATGAATTAATCCTGTTTTAAAAGTGGCCATATGCCTGATTCTGATAACATTTATTTTGGGCACTTCAGCATTGACATTTTAGGTTACATTATTCACCTCATTCTGCCCCGCCCACTTTTGTTGTAAAAGCATTTCCTGTTTGTATTAGCACTTCCTGCGAGCTGAGATTTCCATTGTTGTCAATGTAAGAGAGTGAATAAAATGAAATGGAATACAAGAAACAACAAAACAAAAGGTCACCAAAAAACTCACACAAAAAAAAAACTTTAAGTAAATAAGTTTATGTGGCTCAGGTTTAGTTTCAGTGTAAGGACGACATAAGAAACGTCACCTACAATATTTTTTCAGAGATATAATCATAATATTGTGACTCTAATTGGCTAATCGTCTGTGAGAAACTTTAAAGGACCAACGGTGATGGGTATATTTACACAACAGTTTGTGGTTAATGTTACATGTTTCACCAAAAACTGAAATCAAACCAATATCAGCTCCAGTCAGACCTGCACTTTGACCAGAAACACCAAATGGCGGCCCCCAGTGCAACTTCCTGAATAAGGTGAATACTAACAGCCAAAAGATCTCCAAAGCATCTCGATGTTTGGTAGGTGGTCCTCTGCAGGCAAAAGTGGAAATTGTCTTTCTTAAATGGAAAGTACAAGTAAACATTTTTAGCCAAATGCATGCTAACAAATTGTGAAGAACGGTTCAGATCGGCTATGGCAACGATATCTGGCCTTTGAAAATGACAAATAAAAATGAATAAAGCAAAACACTACGCAATGTTTGCTTGTGGTCAAATCAGGTGCATAGTGATTTATGCTTTTTTTTCCACACAGGATTGTCACACATCACAGGAAATAAAAGTCAGTATTTTTGACGAAAACCCTGTCTCTTTAAAGATAGGGTAAATATTTTCCTCCAGATCTGACATGTCCAAATTTAATATTTACATGATGTGAAAGTAATTCATGTTTAATATTTATTATTTTGATTCTCAGGACACTGACCAATCAGTGTCTGTTTGAAATGTTGCTTCTTTAGGGACAAACTAATGAGAAGTTAAGAATAAATGGTGTTATTTCTATCAGAAATGTTGGGTATCCTTTCAAATTCTGCTCTTTAGGCATGAAATTTCGTTTTTTTTAATACAAGTAAAATAACCGATTGTTGCAGCTCGAAACTACTATACTGCAATACACATAACTTCAAATGTTAAATCAGGTGCAGCACGCCCACAAAATCTATTTTTCAGCTTGCACTTACTATTTTGCATCAGTCTTGCTAAATGAGCCCTAGGTATTTTAAAGGGACTCAACGGAGTTTGATCATTTTCATACTCGTGACTGCCACCTCTGGCCATCCGCGTAACTGCAGTCTCCATGTTAAGCTGGTGAATGACTGCTGACTCGGCCCGAACACGCAACTTTCTAGTGATGGTGCAGGCTTATAGCGGCAATTGAGTGGGATAGGTGTGGGCTCACAGTACAGCGCGGGACATTGCTGGAGCATGTAGTGGGGGGGTGTATTATTTTTAACTTCCGTAGAGTCCCTTTAATGTTATAATATTGATTGTGCAAAAAAACTTCATTTCACATTACAAGTCCTCTTTGTTGGCCATAATCGGGTCCATTATCCGGCCTGCCCTCTCCCCCACTGTCACCAGGACTCCATCCACGTGGAAATGATTGAACAAACACTGTAAATGCACACTTGCCATGTTCCAATATTTACTCCAACTTTTATTATTTTTCAGGTTCTAGCCGGTAGTAAACGGTGTGTTTTGTGAGCCATAGTACTGCCTGCAAACATTAGCCACAGATGAGTGGCTTGAGGTGCGCATGTATTGTCTGTAATAGGTCACCTCTCATTCTGCTGCCAAGTAGGCCACTCAAACTGCAGCAGACAAATGAGGCTGTCCTGACATCCACTCTCTGTGTGTCTGTGTGTGCTTTGGCAGAGCAGAGGATCCTTTCAGTGCTGGAACATAACACCAGAGAAAGAACTGTTGGGGAACTTTATTCTAGAGAGGTTTACTTGTTGACTTGTTAAGTGCTGGATGGCCTCTTTTAGTAAGATCCTCCTATTCAGTCTTGTTTTGTTTGTGGTTACAATGAACTGCAGTGCGGCTATCTCAAAGTGTGAAACCGGTCCTGGCCTTCACTATGCACTTTTATAAAGTCTTGGTTGACTTCTATATAAACCTTGATGTGGTCTGACTTGAATACTAAAATGAAAAGTTGAGTAAAAAGTGCAACAAGATCAAGCGCTTACAGTGGAAGCTATCTAAGGCCAATGCGGAAACATCAAGGAACAATTCATCTATTCAGTGTTTTGGTTAGTGTTGTGTATGTAGCACAAGGACACATCAGAAGTATGAAAAGGGAGAGGAAGACTTTTAAGTCATAAATTACTGGAAAACCAAGTAATGTCCAAATGCAAATGCTGATGTTTCATTGGGATGGGCATCCAGCATGAATGCTTGTGACTATGGAAATCATAATAATCAAAGATTATTGGCTGCAAAAATTGTCCTCAAAATGAAAGACTAAAACGTTTAATTTAATCAGTGTTCCCCACTCTGATATGGACCAAATGAACCAAATGCTGTTGAAGAGCCACATTTTGCCAGCTGGCATCGCCATGGCAACAAAGACCAGTGAGTCTTTTAGTTAATGTAACCCTGGTGTATTCATTTAGAGGCTGGCAGCCTGTGCTAAACACACATTAGGAATAGAATTCTTTATTAACAGAGATAAAGGTGCAAATCAATAATGTAATACACTATGCTCCATAATATTCATGTTTAAATATGGATTTCCAATTCATATCCTCCCAAGACAGCACTGGTTTCTTCTACTGCTGCTTCAATGTATAAACATTAAGCTCTATGCAAATCAATACCCTGACCTTTCCATACACTTGGCCTTGCTATGCAGTAAGCTAATTTAAAGCTTAAGACAATCTATCAAGTGTAATGCATTCTTAGGTTTGTAAATGTGTCAGCAGAAGGCATTCGCCGGCCGTACTGTTCAGTAAATAAATTATGAAACTCATGTACAACATGCTGCAATGTCCTTACGAGTATGGTATTTTATAACACAGACCACACGAGCGAGCCTGAGCTCCCTAGGTGCTATCCCTTTCAGTTTGAATGACTTTTTATATTGACAACTGCCACTTTTACCTTGGTCGAGCTTAATCAAATACAGCTTTTCATGTCATCTATGAAGGCAAACTATTCACTTGCTGTCAAAAACAATGAAAAGATAAAATGGTGTCATAATGTTATGCCTGACTGTTATGCACTTGTAATGGCTCATATTTACTGAGAACAGGGTTCAACAACAGTGTATATAATGAAAATTCAATATTTTACTAAACACTTCCACACAGTATGTTACAATAAATATGAACAAAAAAATGTAAACAATAGATTTTTCATCAAATTGTGTTAAAACTTGGGGTGTAGTGGATCACCTGGATGTATTGAGCCGGTTCGGTCTGCTTGGTTCGGTCCACTTGTGTACCGTTGTGGTTCATTAAATAATGTGCAGTTATTATTAAGGTGATTTAAGCACTGCAAGTTTCTCGGCGACTTTCGCACAGAGGCTATTGAGTGATGCATTGTATATCTATGGGGGAGCTGCATGATCAGCGGCAGCCAAGGCGGTCATGGGGGGGGTCCCTCTTAAAATTGCCTCGTACCAGCCATAGCACCCTTCATCCATAACGCAGGCGCCGCGGTGAAGATAGAAAAGAGCGGCTCTAGTCCAGCAGCAGCGCATTGGCCTCTCCCCATCCTCCCACTTACTCAGTGCGCCATTGCAACTTTTCCAAAACTCTGCAAATTCTCTGCAGTCAAAGTGAGAGTTTATGATCAGTTAAATCTGCTTTAGATATAGGACGAGATGTGCAGCAGAGTTCTTCAGACAGTAGCAGTGGCTCGATGTCCCAGGGCCGCCTCTCATCTCCCTCGGAGCACGTCCACCTTTCTCTTTCTCTATCATTTCTCCGCTAATCAGATTCTGTTTTGGTGATATGCTGCAGATATCTGGCAAATAAATGCTACTTGTACATTTAGATGGCTTCCCAGTGATTCTGTGCCCGTTCATGTGGCTGCACGTGCTTTGGAGTCACGTTGAACTATACCTGTATGTGTGCTGAAGCTCGATGAATGAAGTAGCAAAGCACATACTAGTTTTATCAATAGTTCAATTCTGGACAGGAGTGAACAGTGTGTCTGCCCCGCCCCCTGTTCACAGATGTAGGGTGAACACTGGACAGGAGCGCACTTCAGGCTCATGTTTTAAAGCCGTTTAGCCTGGCTCTGTTCAGTGGCATCAGAAATGATATGGATGCCATAAAATCAACGAGTCCTTGATTATTACAGCGAATAGCACCCCTCACTGCTATAGCCTCATTATCACTTCTTAATTTAAATCAAGCATTTTAGCCCATACCAATCACTAAAATTGAAAGTTTTCAGGTCCTAAGTTGAGTTAATTGTAATTTACAAATTACAAAATGTGTACGTTTTCATTATGAAGAGTGCAGTTTATTTAAAATATCACGCAACAGGGTCGTTTTTCTTTCTTTTTTTCACTGTATACATGGCATATTTTCAAAATAAGTTATTTTTAGATTTCTATTGTACCGAAAAGTAACCGAACCGAGTCCTCCAAGAAACTGAACGGAACCAAAACATTTTTTAAATTATGATTCTAGCATACCGTTACACCTCTAGATAGACTTCAAATAAGAACCAAAACAGTTCAGTTAAAGCTTAACTTTAACACATTTTTTGTTTTGTTTCAGGCTGTGTTAGCAAAAAATGTGTAATACTCAGAACAAATCAGCGATTTTACAATAAAAAAAAAATTGATATGATATTACAATCGTAGCTTCATGTGATTTGGATATTGTGCTACCTAATAATACAATAAAAAACTATTTGCTGACATACTGTGCAGCCTTAATCTCAACAACACATTACACAATCATCACTGTGACTGTACAACGGCGACATCGCTTTAATTTGTCTTTTTAATGCGACTCTTTGTGGCCCATCAATTCTTTAACCAACTCTTAATAGCAGAAGGATTGGCCTGCAGACTGTGTGCATACTAATTGAACAGACAGTGACAGACGAGATTAATCTAGCCACGTCCCTTTGTTACTTAAGAGTGAAGGGGCATCAGATAAGACAAAGTGAGTCATTCAGAGACAGAGACAGAGACGTGCTGCGGGCGCACACACACTGACAAATCGAGACGCGCGTTTCGGAGCCTCCCGCTGCGCACACATGACACACTCGCCGTTAACGATCTGACGGCGTCTCCAAAAGCCACCGGGATTAGAGAACAAACATCACCTCCGGTATCAGGAATCTTCAAATGTGGCGCCGCGCCTCGATCTGCTCACTCCGAATTCCTTTTCACAGTGCTGCGCCGACAACAATCTGGGATTACGCGGGGACGCTGATGATGAACAGGTGAGGAACAGTGGATCTTAATGGGACGGCTTGACGGAATACAGTGCTGAGCTACGGATACGCAGCAAACACAAAGCAGCCAAACAAAAGACAATTAAAAATGCGGGGAAATTGGAGAGTGCAGCAAATGTGTATTCGCTTGCTCTCAAAAGTCCTGGTCTATTCTCTAAATCTATTAAGAAAAACTTCATGGATGTTTAGATGTGAACTATCTTTAAAATCTCTACGGAAGTACGTGGGTGGTTCCTTCTGCTGCTGTTAAAATAAAAGTTATTGTTTGTACGACGAATTCTGAAGTCACGGTGCCCTGAAATTCTGTTATCTTAACTTTTCCATTATTTATGGATTGAAACTCCTGCATCTTTGTAAGATTTTTTTTTTTCCATCTTTTATATAGATGTATAGAAAAAGGTACAGTGTATGCAAGGACAAACATGGTCTGTAACAGGACTACCGCAGTAGTAGTCCGAAGATTGCAAAATGAGGAGAGATGAATTTTGAAAGTACACAATCTAGCTCCTTTCCCTCCCGATTGGACCCCTCCTCATTCCCTGTGAAAAATATAACTCTGTAGGACTGCAATTAACGATTATAGGGATGCACGATAATATCGGTGCCCGATAATTATCGGCAATTTTGACGTCCTGCAGATAATTCTGATAATACAAAATCAACCGATAAAATAAGCCGATAATAATAAAGACGTATTATGTCCGTTTTTGCCTTTGGTCTCTCTGTTGTACTGTTCTACTACTTGCGACGGTGGCGCAAGTAGTAGAGCGGGTCGTCTTGTAATCGGAGGGTTAGCGGTTCGATCCCCGCAGGCGCACACCGTCGTTGTGTCCTTGGGCAAGACACTTCACCCACCTTGCCTCCAGTGTCTGCTTACACTGGTGTATGAATGAGAGTGTGAATGGGTGAGTGGTTCCTTGATGTAAAGCGCTTTGAGTGACTAAAGCAGGTAGAAAAGTGCTATATAAATGTGACCATTTACCATTTATTTGTAGCTTGTGCCCCTCTCCTCCTGTGAGTCGTTTCTCTCCCGTACCTATTTATGTAGCATAAAGCTGTAGCTGAACCCGAATCCTGAATTAAAAGGATGAGGCTTTTGTGTCTGTAATGCAGCGGGACTTATTTGCCTCCCCCGCGCCACGTGAGCCGCTGGTGTTTGCGATCCACCGTGTAGTGTTTATTTACCTGTGACACAAGTGCAAAAGGAGCGGGTCACCGACGTCCTCCCTGCTCATAGTAGCCCCCTATCACCGACGGGCCCTTTTCTTCCACGATTTTTTAATCGTGGGCCGGATTCACAAATGCGCCGTCTGTCAATGTCTTAACTCTTGTGTAAAACTACGGCGAAACTCTCAAACGCAGTTATCTGTCAAGTGTTAACTGATAATAACTAAGTGCTTCCTTTTGCCTTTCTAACTAAAAGCCTCTGGGTGTTACTGTCTTAGTAAGAGTGTAAGTACTGTCTTATTGTGAAAGGGTCAGACAGCGACAGAGCATCACATGACAGCAGCTTGACGTCATGAGGAGCGTCTCATAACAGAGGCCTGATAAGACGCTACAGAAGCATTCACCAAACTTACGGTTTTACTCTTAAACTTACTTTTTGTTTTACTCAAGAGTTTTGAGTCTGCGATGTAGACCTACATGTTTTTACTGTGTTGATTATTACAAACTTGAATAAATTAGTTCTACTTCTTCTATGTCTCTCAGAAAGACTAAAGATCTGGCTAAAAATCTAGTGTGTGGCCAGTTCTGCATTTCACAGTGACTGAAAAAGGTGGCTTTAACACTATTTATTTATTTTTACCTCATTTATGCATATTGTGTTTTTAAAATATTGCACAGATGTTTATACAAAGCGTTTTTTTTTTTTTATTTAACCAGGAAAGTCCTGATTAAAAACCTCTTTTTCAAGGGAGTCCTGCCCCTTGAACACTCAAAATGATCTATCTATCTATCTGTTGTTTCAGCACTATTACTTTGTACTTGCTTTACATAAAAATTCAGGCAGGATTACAAAAGTAAATAGTTCTGTGTTATTAATGCAGTTTGAAAAGAAAGGCTGACGTCTCTATAACAGGGGTCTCCAAACCTTTTTTTTTTTTTTTTTTTTTACCTTGCGAGCTACTTTTGCTTAACAAAAATGGCAGTGAGCTACTTATTCTTCAAAGAAACATGTGTAGCTAGGCCTCTGGGACTGCCAAGACGGTCATTCAACTCATTAAAGGAAATTACAGGAGTTTCTGCTCTATACTTGGCTATGTTTGGGGATACTTAACTCAGAATAACTTCATAAATTCATCCAAAATGTGACTCATCAAGCGTCTGTAGAAATGTAAAAAGTCTTTGGCGAGCTACTTGGAAAGAGCTGGCGAGGTTGGAGTTCCCTGCTCTATAATGTGTTAATTGTTTAGCCACACTTTGTCAATATACACAATTCCCCCTCCTAACACACGGCAGATATTAATTAATTTGTAGTAAAAAAAAACATTCACTGAAAGAGAGGGCAGCTCCAAAGGGACTATTTTGTTGTTATAAAGGCACTTGTACCTGGCACCTGCTCAGACAGAGTGCAGTGAGCCACAGCAGCAGCGTATCCCAGGAGCAGAGAGATTTATACAGCTCTGTGTAGGTAAATCAGTCCATTACTAACACTGGGGGAGCTCTGCTGGGAGCAAACTGACAATACCCACAACAGCAACCTGCCAGTCTACTGAAGCAACCAGCCATTCGCCATGAATACACCAATACTCTAAAGGCACACAGCCATGGATTGGAAGGCTAGCACTGAGGTTAATGTCCCAGCACTGTCTGAAACACGGTTCACTCTAATTAAACCAAGGTCTGGGCTTTGTTTTTACATATTCTCATCAGCGACCACTGACTCAGAACAACAACAAGTGAGCTGATGTGTTCATTTGTGTAAGGCTCTCTGAAATTAACAATGTATTGTTGTGCTAACCATAGCCACACATTTAGTTAGGCTTACATTTCAAGTTGGAAAAAATAAAACAATGGGATACAATGCATCGCATGGATCACAGACTCCTAAAATTTGTAGTTTATTCCATATTTTAAATTTTCAGGAGATATCAAACAAGTAAAACATATTAGCAAGAGTTTATGTGACATTACTGCTTATTGAGTCAATCAATCAATCAATCAATCCATTTATTTTTGTAACGCCCAATATCACAACAGGGGTCATCAAAAGCCGGTAAGGACAAAAACAAATCAATATCAGACATCAAGAATGATCTAAATAAGTCACACACAAATTAATGTCACACATGAATGAAATGTCACAACCAGATGTAATGTCCCGAAAATACGTAAATTGGACATAACAAGCTTAGTAAGAATGTGAGTATCCCACATCCTTAGACCCTCCTGTGTCGTCAATAGCCATGGCAATAACCATGATGTGTCGCCCTCTAATTAATGCCAATGATGCAAGCTTTTAGTTTTGGTTTATCAGGATAATGAATCTCAGTTTTCAAGGAGGACAATGATATTCTGCCTGCAACAGTTGATGAGAATTTAGAAGAAGAAATTATTCAAAAAGTACAGAAATTACTGTATGTAAGAATCCAAATTTCTAAAGTAATCTATCCAAGCTGTACTAAATTGTTGCCATAATTCACTTAAAACATTGTATCCAAAGTTGTTAAAGCAGCTCAAAAACAACCTTGGTATCAAATATGGCTGGGACAATATTGTTTTGCAATATGTCACAATATGCCTTTGCCACAATACCAAGTACAGCTGTGCAGAGTCGTCTGCTCCATAAGCTATTTGTAACAGCCTAGATCTTTGTTCATGGGCTGCGTCAAACAGTTTTATCTTGAACTCTTTTTTCTGAAACAGTTACACAGCACTTTGTTAAGCCTATGATTTGTTGTGATACACTTTTCAATCTTATCACTTAAATAAATGTTAATCTTTACATTTTCACAATACTTATTGTATCACAATATGTAGCAGCCCCTAAGTGTTGTGATACGTATTGTATCGTAACAAAAGCGTATCGTCCCAGCCAATCAAATACTTCAAAGACCTACTGTATACCTTTCTATTTCCTCATCTGTACTTTGAGCTTGAAGAAACTGAACGTTTCGCTCCTTATCCCAGGAGCTTTGTCAACAGACTGAGGATGGAGTCGAACAGGTGGGCCTAATTATAAACTAGGGGGAGGAGCTACCTGTATTGTTCCACCCCTCTCTGTACCATTAAACCTCAAGACTACTTTTAAACCTTTGTATTTCCATTTACCGTATTTTCCGGACTATAAGTCGCACCGGAGCATAAGTCGCACCAGCCAGAAAATGCATTACAAAGAAGAAAAAAAAACACATAAGTCGCACTGGACTATAAGTCGCATTTTTTTACAAAATCCATGACCAAGAACAGACATTTCATCTTGAAAGGCAAGTTATAATAATAACAATAGAATAGACAACAATGGGCTGAATGGGTGTATGGTATGCTAACGTGACACATTGATGGTTATTCAGCTACACGAAGCATAAACAATGAACTGAAAAGGTGTCTTATGTTGTTAACGCAACAAATGTATTCATATACAGGTATAAGTCATGCCTGAGTATAAGTCGCAGGACCAGTCAAACTGTGAGAAAAAGTGCGACTTATAGTCCGGAAAATACGGTAACTTAAAATGTAGTCAATTTTAGGTTAAATGGAGATTTTTTCAGAAGCCCCTTATGATGAGACCATCAAGACCAGTTATGTCGCCCAGATGAGCGTCGTGAGGCCGTTCTCCTGTGGACCCACCACCTGCAGGAGGAGCCATAAGGGACTGGTGCAATGTGAGCCGGGCAGCTTGGACTGCTGCCCCCGCAACCCGGCAACGGATAAGCGGAAGAAAATGGATGGATGGATGGAGATTTTTGATTAAATGGAAAAACAAAGGTTTAAAAGTAGTGTTGAGATTGAATGCTACAGATAGGGGTGGACCAATACAGGTAGCTCCTCCCACTAGTTGATAATTAGGCCCACCTGGTAGACCTCATCTGAGCTCAGTCTGTTGACAAAGCTCCTGGGATAAGGAGCGAAACGTTCACTTTCTTCAAGCACAAAGCACAGATGATGAAATAGGAAGCCTTTGTGCGATTGAGAACCTGCACACAGAGCTATATCCTTCAACAAAAAGCTGCAATTTTGTATCAAGAACAAATACGCTCATTCAGTGACGCAAAAAGCCCCAAAGAGTACATGTATTTTATTTGAGTGAATTTACATTTAAATCCCTCCAGTTGCCGTTGCGGGGCAAGCAGTGAGCCGGGTTTCTCCCTCCGCCTTAATGCTGAATGACAGATAGGAAGAGAGCAGGAACCCTGAAGAGTCAATTTGGAGCTGGAGTGGCATTTCAAACCGTGTTGCTAAAATGTTACGCGGAGCAAAGAAGACGTTCAATCACACACTATATATACACGCCCTGCTCTGGGAACACTTTCCACGGAAAAAGGAGGAGTGAGATTGTGGCACACGGCGGAGATAGATACGTCTGTAAGAGCTGTTCAGATTGATGACACTGATTGTATTTGAATGCAGCGCCAGTGCATTTGTAAATACAGTTTCGCATTCACTCCTGCTTATCTCGTGTTTGAGGAATGTTGTTACAGGCGGTTCATTCCAACGCGGCGCTTGGCTATCTCCCACTAAACACATTTTTATTTTGCTGAGGCGCTTTGTATTACGTCAACACTCTAAATGATGATAACCAGGAGAGAGTTGACATAGCAGACATGGCAGCATTCCCTTTCTGACACAACTCTCTTCAGTTATCAAAACTCGCTAATACAGGGCTACTCAATATGACAACAAATCTTGATATTCGATTCAGTAGTTTCGCTAAATTTTCTCAGTCATTTTGTAAGCCAATTTTATCCTTCATTAATTAATGCCTCATTATGTATCTAGTATTATGTATGTAAGAAAACACAGATTACAGGATAAATGGATGCAAATCTAAATATACTATGTGAGCAGAATCATGGAACATAAATTTGGAAACTATATTGTGTTAAAATGAAAGATGACAATGGCTTGATTTTCAATCCTTCAAAATGTAAGTAAGTAAACTTTATTTGTACAGCGCATATCACAGACAAAGGTCACAAAGCGCTCACACACAAAAAAACACAAAAACATTAACAGTAAAATACATAGAAAAGACATAAAGACGGATTATGTCAAAGTTGGTTTGTCTGAAAATATACCTAAACCTAACCCTAAACCTAGCCCTAACCCTAACCTTAAAGATTTCCCTGTTGCTAAACTTAATTTTTGTTATGACATCTCAAGTTTTCAAAGCAGACCGTCCCTCCCGAGCCGACTATCTAGCACAACTGACCCCTGATTGGCTGGCTGTAACATTGGTCCTGGGCAAACAACTTTGACAATGGCCCTGGACTCTTGGTGATATCAGATCCTGCGAAGTAAATTGACCCAAGACATCTTATTGTAAATTGACTTCACTGTGATATTCATACTATTCATCTAAGCACAGAACGAATGGGCAGTGTATCACCAACGAATCAAATGTGACGTTCAGGCTAGTTTTCTGGGTTTCGGGACAGCATCCAACTTAATACAATGAACGGCCTTGCAAGTGAACCAATGGCATGAAAAGCCAGAAAACCATGCGGCCGATGTTGTATTTGTAATGATCATCACAGCACTTGGCACTATTACAGACACATTTGATTCAGATGACTGGATGGGATTTCAGCTGCTGCTTTGAGCTTTCATTTCAGCCCCGTGCACACAAATGGATGGCTTTTTGTGTGAGCCATTGCACAAACGCAGCACTCTGTAAACTCAGTCAGCATCAAAAACCCTTCAAAGTAAAAGCAAATCATCTGCGGCCATTGAACGTGCATGTAGGCATTGACTAACGCTGCAGTGAACTGTAACCCTACACTTGACACCGGTGTTCACCCCTGAAGCAGGAAATCTCTGGCTGCCTCTCCCCCCCTCCTCCCCAGAGCCTCCCTCAGCCTGCAGAGCCCGTCCTGGGACCTCCACTGGACTGTAACGCTGCCGAACAAATGGAGCGTGTGCACACCCAACGGCAAGTGTAAACACAAACAGTTGCAGACAAGTTCATGCATGTGTGTAGAAGATGTCAACACATAAGCACAGATCAGGGGGACTCTTTACTGGTTCCACTGGCTGGGTTTTTGGATGTGCAAAGGTATCTTTGACTAACAAAGCAAACCTGATGAGCCATATTACCGAAGGACTAATCAAAGTCTTTGATACAATCCCAAATTATAATACACTCTTTACCCTTTAGTCATTCTTAGTGCAAAAGCTTTCCCCAGAGCTGTATGCTTTGTTGCAATACTACTTTGAGTTTTCTGTCAATCCTGTGTAAAAACAGAAATACATAGATTTGGTAGTTTTTCCAAATAAATCCATTCAAAACTTTCCTGTCAAATAGCTGTTCAAAAGATCTGATGTGATCACAAGCACCACATCACTCACTTCCATTCTATAGTTGCACCTACAGTTGAAACCAGAAGTTTACAGACACTGTATAAAAAGACACACATTTTTTTTGTCATTGTTTGACATGAAATCAAAATAAACGTTTCCTGTTTTAGGTCAATTAGGATAACCAAAATTATTTCTATTTGCTAAATGCCAGAATAATGACAACATTTTTTTTTATTTTTATTATTTTCTTGAAAGTTTATATACAGCTCATTAGTATTTGGTACCATTGCCTTTAAACTGTATGACTTGGATCAAACGTTTTGGATATCCTTCCACAAGCTTCTCACAGTAGTTAGCAGGAATTTTGGCCCATTCCTCCTGACAGAACCGGTATAACTGAGCCAAGTTTGTAGGCCGTCTTGCTCGCACATGCCTTTTCAACTCTGCCCATACATTTTCAATAGGGTTAAGGTCAGGGATTTGTGATGGCCAATCCAAAACATTGACTTTGTTATCCTTAAGCCACTCTGTAACCAGTTTGGCAGTATGCTTTGGGTCATTGTCCATTTGGAAGACCCATTTGCACCCAAGCTTCAACTTCCTGGCTGATGTCTTGAGATGTTGCTTCAGTATTTCCACATAATGTTCTTTTCTCATGATACCATCTATTTTGTGAAGTGCACCAGTCCCTCCTGCAGCAAAACAACCCCAAAACATGATGCTGCCACCCCCGTATTTCAAATTTGGGATGGTGTTCTCAGGGTTGCAAGCTTCCCCCTTTTCCCTCCAAACGTACGTAACAATGGTCATTATGGCCAAACAGTTCAATTTTTTGTTTCGTCAGACAGGTCATGTCACAGGACGTGTCTCCAAAAATGACGATCTTTGTCCATGTGTGCATTTGCAAACTGTA
>OMNZ01075009.1:0-16308 GCA_900303255.1 Lesueurigobius sanzi
GTGCAATGGGCTTTGGCGTCTTTTTACAGACTTTTGCTAGTGTTTTTATTTACACCGTGGTATCAGAGTAGTACTCGGTATCGGCGACTACTCTGAGTCCAAATATCGGTATTGGATCGGTGGAGAAAAAATGGTATCGGAACAACACTAGACACAACGAGGGGGCAGGATCGGAATCTATCTTGTTTGACTACTTCCAATTTCTCGCAGAAATGTACCAATACGCATCAACTTTTGGTACAGAATAGTATTTCCCCACACAACATCTCTTCTCGTCGTCAACATTTTACTGTAGTACGTCTTGAACTTTGAGGTAGCTGCCTCAGCTTGTCATCCAACCAGTCAAGAATGACTTGTTAGCAGTTGTAGTCTGGAGTTTAAAGCCTTAGCTGTGTAATAATACTCACAAAAACAAATAAATAGAACTGTTTTTCCAAATTACACATCGCTTTGTAAACAATGAACTGACTTTCTTCCCTCTCCTCTTCATTGTGTTATGTTTACTGTGGGAGATGCGTCATACACTTCTGGAGTGTGTAATCAAATAGAGTTTCTTCGAATCTAGTTTCAACATCGGTAAGCCTCTGTAACTAGCGCTTTGACTGGGTTGCCTGCCGCTCTCACGTTACACTTCCTACTAGTTCCTCGGATGCAGGTCCACGTGTAACCAGATATGGCAGGCACAGTGCTCTCTTGTTGCTTGGAGTGCCATGCAAATCAAATTCAGAGATAGTCAAATGCGTAAATCTGGCTTTGCTGGTTTTTTCTACGCTCTTTTTTTTTTTTTTTTTTTTTTTTTTATCAAGGATCAGAACATGGCTTTCTCATTATTAAGTGTTTTCAAAATAACTGAGGAAAGCTCTGACAGTTTCTTCTTGAGGCCCCTTGAAACCATTCCAAGTGTTTTTCAATGCATGTATTTATTTTACATGCTACTCAATTCAGAAGTTGCTATGGCAAAGTCAAATGTTATATATTAATTCAGCTTGTAACATCCCAGAGAGGTTTTGCTGGTGTGACATTTGTGCTTGGTTGATTGGCTTTAGGCTTAATACTGTATATTTCACTACTGTGCCCCGGTTTGAGACACATTTTACTACATGTGGATTGTCTACATATTGATATTAAGTTGTTGAGGGCTTACATCTACTCTACTGTGGCAGCTTATAGCAACCCAGCTTGGACAGAAATGTGTTGTTTTAATCTGTACTTTATTAACTTCAGATTCAGAATCACTGTACATGGAAGTTATCTATTTTATTTTAGTTCAGATTCCTAGTATGATTTTGTAACAGGCTGAGCTGAGGATAGGTTGAGGCAGACCACATATCCTGCAGTGTCCACATTTCCTTGTAAATCCCAGCGAAGCACAAATGATCCTTTCATACAGGGCTACTTCATCTTAGTACAGTATGAATATGGCAGCCTGTTTATTGAACTCTTTATGTTTACTGGCTTCGTGGCCAATCTTGTGCTAGGGATTATTGAAACCCACACCACTTAGGAGCCTGCAAGTGAACAGCCCAGCTGCACTCTGCATCCTGACGCTGGGAAGTAAGTGATTGAAAAGCCAGATGGTTTGGAGATGGCTCTTCTGTAGCGAGTAGGTTTTACTTTACAAAAGTGTGTCTAGGGTCTAGTTGTGGACGTGTCTGTTCCTTTGCATTATGGGATAAAATTGACGCATGCAGTGATTTATGTGAGAAGGTTGTGTATTAGCTGCTTCTGTTGTAACAAAATGATTATTGGATATTGTTTGGATCATATTTCTTAGCTACATAGCCATACTTGACTATTTGGTTCAAGGCTGTAACTAACAGGTATTTTGGTCATCGATTGATCTGATTGTCCTTGGGCAAACTTAAAGATAACGTCTGTAGGAATATGTGATGCTTTTCCTCATTTGAAAGTTCAGAACCTTTCAAATTCAGTCTGGGAACATGAGAGTCATTTTGTATTAATTTCCAAACTGGTTTTGCCGTAGGATCTCACAACTGCTCTGACTAGATAATGGTCTGGAAATGTATCTCACATCTGGGGACAACGAGGTCAAATATTTACCAAAAAAAACTTGTACTCGGGCTGGGCAAAAAAAAACGATTTATCGATTTTGCAGCTAAAATCAATTATTATTTAGCAAATTTGAGTTTTAATTAACAGCAGCAAAACAAAAGACCATTCCTGTCAGGAGTTATGAAATTTTAAAGAAATAATTAAAATGCTCAATCCAGCCAGTAGGGGGCAGCCAAGATTTTAATAAAGGAAGGAATTTCACACCTGAGGGCACTGACACTGTCTTATGGCCTTAGCGCCTTTGCTCTGTCTGATCCTGTCAGATTTCTGTAGTAAGTCCGCTCACCTGGACAAGATCAGATACCATTGAATTCCATATTATATTGTAATATGAAAAAAAGCAAAAATGACAGCTAAACAGCTAAAGGACCAGCTGAAAATATAATTTATTTTCTAAAATGCACCTGAATGGAGAAAGTCACATCAGAATAATAAAAAAAAAAAAAAAAAACAAGAACTGGACTCTTAGACTCTGGAAGCCTCATATTGACTATATTTGAACTAAAGTGAAGAGTATTGGGATTCTTCACAAAGTTAAATATGTTTTTGATGAGGCCTCATTATTCCTTTTATATTCTTCATTAATTGTTCCTTATTTCAGTTGTTGTGTAGAAGTGTGGGGCAATGCTTTAATAGTTTAATAGATTGACTGTATTTGCTACAAAAGAAAGCTGTAAGAATAATAAGCCGTAAAGGCCCTAGAGAACACACTAATGACCTTTTTGTGAAGCTGAAACTGTTGAAATTCAAAGATTTTGTCCAGTTAAAAACTGTTTTGACCATGTGGAAAATCAGGAATAAGTTGTTACTGGAGCATACGAGAAATTTATTTTAATCACTGATGACATAAGAAGAAAAGGGAATTTTTGTGTACCTTTTTCACGGACTTCACTGATACAGAGGGGTTTCTTGGTCACTGGAGTCAGACTGGGGAACTCTTTGGAGAGCACATTTAAATTGTCTAAAACAATAACCCAATTAAAGAACGTGTTCAAGAAAATGCTACTTGAAAACTATAAATGTGTATGAATTGTAAATCAGATTGCCAAGTTAAATTTTGACATTTGTGTTGTAATGTTGTGTCGCCCAGCCCTAGCTTATACCTGATACATTTAGAGACAATCATTTTTTTCATCAAAATATGTGCTATGTGGCTCAAGAATATGATCAAAATATCACATTTCTGGATGGAATGAGATTTGCATATGGGCCATTGATTTAACACTAAAGCAATGTATGAAAGTAAATAAATATTCTTAATATTACGTTATTGTAAGTATTTTTGTATTATTTCATGTTAATGTGTATGTAGATTACCACAGTTTAAACATGAACTAGACAATGAACGGCATTTCAAACCATTATACATTTTATTTTATACCATTTGCAAAAAAGTTATTGTTTTGAACATATAATACTTTGTGATTTTCGGTCTATTTAAATTCTAATTTCATTGTGAATTTGTGATGAATTATACAGCCCTTCAATCGAACATCTTGGTCTTGAAACAGAAATCTTAAAAACTAAAGTAAAATGCTCCTTTCTCCGCGCCACAGATGCTTTTCATAAAAAGTGACATTTAGCAGCCTGTAGTTGGCTCTGCCGCTCATAAAGTTAATCTATAGGTTCTCTGCACAGTGAGCCACAAGCCTTATAGAAAGTAGATTGAATGTGTCCGTGTCCATTATGTCACCAAAAAATAGTTTTATACTGTACACAGAAGAACAGTATTTATAAATTCTTTGTGCAGATTAAGTTGGTTTACTGTACTTGGTGTATAAAATAGTTCTCTTAAGCGTTGTAACCTACTGCCCTAATCTGACGCTCTTACTTCAGATTAGAGGATGATGTAATGCCGCTTGTAAAAAGGCATGGTGTGTGTAACAGGCTCTTTTTTCACTTTCATCCATCGAGTTACACACAAATGCAAAACTATGTCAACATTTTAAATCTCTGTCGGTTTATCCCAGGGCAACTGTGGCTACAATAGTAGTTTACCACCAGCAAGTGTGGAGCGAATTAATAATGCCATAAAGCGCCTTTGAGTTTCCAGAAAAGTCCTGTATAAAACCAATGCATTATTATCATTATTTATCATCTCTCACACCACTGTCCAGGTGGTTACTTCATTCCTAGTGATTTATTGAGCATGTTTTCCTGTGTTTGTCCAAGCAGATACTGACAGACACTAGGATGATGTATAATGATGTACAAGTTTTTGTGTTGGATGATGACTCTCCTGTTGCTCTGGTTTTTAGATTGAGCTTTGCCCTGAAAGCCAAATTCAAATGACAATCTGTGTAATCTTTTTTGCAGTGTTGGTCACCTGCGTTGAAGGCTAAGGCTGTTATTGCTTTTACATTTAGGACCCCAACGCCATTTTCTATAAGTGCCTGCATGATAACTGGATTACATTCTTCTTTTGTGTTTGTTGACATGGACTGCCAACTTCCCAAGTCTGAACTTGTAGCACATGTGGAGACTACTGTATTCTCTTTAGTTTTGTTAAAGTTCAGGGCCTTTTATTTTCAGCAGACATCAGTCTTTCCAAGACACTCTGAAAATTCAGATGGGGCTAAACAGATCTAAAATTTTGTTACCAAGTTACAGGGTAATGGCTCACCTCTGACACATTGTAGTATGATATTGTGGGGGGAAACAAATGTACACATTAATTCTTCAAATCTGTGGTTGGTCATATATTTGCACCAATTATATTATTATTATTATTATATTTCAGTGTGGTCTGATTGTTCTTTCTGTCATTTGTCTTTCAGGATGAGGGAGTCGGAGGCAGGGAGGTAAAGGCCTCCTCTCGGCTGTTCGAGGCACTTCTCAGGCTGGGGCTGGACCCACAGACTGCTGCCTCGGGGCGAAAGGCCCTCACACCCCTCTCTGAGTCCAGACCATGGGTGATGGAGGCGCTAGTGCTGCTGGAGGTGACGGTGTAAACCAGTCCCATGTGCTGTTTGACAAGTTTGTCCAAGGGACCACCTTTAAGGGCACTCTCAAAGCCTTCCAGGAACTGTGTGACCACCTGGATGTGAAGCCCCAAGAATGTAAAATCTTCTATCACAAACTGAAATCCAAACTCAACTACTGGAAGGCCAAAGCACTTTGGGCTAAATTAGACAAGAGGGCGTGTCAGAAAGAGTACAAGAAGGGCCGTGCCTGTGCCAACGCTAAGGTAATGCTTAGTCATTAGATGTCATTTGAGCTCAGACTTGAACAGAGCTGACAGAATATTTGATCTTCTGTGTCTTGGGAATCATGTAATTTGATGCTCATGTTTACTGCCTTCAACCGTCTGTGATTGCTTTATGAAAGGATGTCTCTGAGGTGCTTTATTGGCGCAGCCAGTACATGCAGTCAAATTAGTCACTTTCTGTAGGTGATATAAGGTAACAGAATAGATTCAAAATGTGCTTTTTGATTTTTAACTTGGATTTCACTGATGAGCACTGTAAGTCTAGGATTGTGCCAAAGGCAATATGAGAAAACGTTTGTTGATCATTTGTTTCCTTTTTTCAATACAAATGCTTTATGTGTTTGTGTGCAGTGTTTGATTATTGGAGCAGGACCATGTGGTATACGAACAGCCATCGAGCTGGCCTTTCTGGGAGCCAAAGTGGTGCTGCTGGAGAAAAGAGATGCTTTCTCCAGAAACAATGTGCTCCACCTCTGGCCTTTTACAATCCAGGACCTCAGGGGCCTCGGCGCCAAGAAGTTTTATGGGAAGTTTTGTGCCGGTGCTATCGATCATATCAGTGAGTCGAAATCAACCAGAATTATTTATTTCAAATGGTACATTTATTTCAGTACATGTAATCTGTTGCAGGTATTCGCCAGCTGCAGCTCATGCTGCTCAAAGTAGCTCTACTTTTAGGTATTGAGATACATGTTAATGTTGAATTCAAGGGTCTCATTGAACCTCCAGAAGACCAAGAGACCGAACGTGAGTCAGCCGGTTTGTTGTTAAATATAATGGTTATTTGTATGTAAGGTTACATAAGATGTGATGCGCAGGGATTGGCTGGAGGGCTGACGTTCACCCCAGGACGCACCCTGCGAGTGAGCTGGAATTTGATGTCATCATTGGGGCAGATGGACGGAGAAACACACTTCCAGGCAAGTCCCCACAGCTCTCTGTTTGCTGTGTTCACACTTACTTAATGTCAGTTCTAAAGAATGACTTAATTTTCGTCTGTGCAGTGGTCTCTTGCTTACACATAAACAGATGCCGGCCCACATCTGTGTGCAGTTGTCATTGAGTGTTGGCTGCATAGACAAAAAAGAAACCGTTGAATCAGCTTTGTTTCCTCTATGACTGTCTACCATTTAGATACACATAATTTAAAGGAAATCCCTTTGGAGCAGAGTACCCTGACCTCACACGGTCTTTGTCAATAAAGTAAAGCAGTTGGTCTCATGTGGGAATACTAACCACACATACTGTACAGTGTATTAGGTCAACAAACAATGTTAATACTGTAAAGTTATTTTCACAGTTATTTACACTTTAGTACACCACAAGTACATCCAAACTATCTAGATGTGCTTCAGGTGTATAATATATGTGATAAAAGAAATTGTTGCGAGATGTGTATTTGTAAGACATGCACTGTATCGTATTCAACCAACTCTTATCTTCTACCTTGTGCTTTTCCTACAGGGTTTCGACGAAAAGAATTCCGGGGGAAACTGGCCATTGCCATCACTGCTAACTTCATAAATAGAAACACTACAGCAGAAGCGAAAGTAGAAGAGATCAGCGGTGTTGCTTTTATCTTTAATCAGAAGTTCTTTCAAGACCTCAGAGAAGCCACAGGTCTGTTAACACATATTTTTTATAACCTGCTAGCATCTGATGTCTGGTCAATGTGGGTCAACAAAGCACGGCATCAGCATTTCTGAATTTGTACATCACAAGTATTCCCCTGGTTTGCCTAAATATCCTCTTCCATTTCCACCGACAGGATTGAGGGGGAAAATGTGGTTGTTGTTTAATAATTGGTCTTTCACTCTGCCTCTCTAGGTATTGACCTGGAAAACATTGTCTATTATAAGGATGACACACACTACTTTGTGATGACTGCCAAAAAACAGAGTTTGCTCGAGAAAGGAGTCATTCTGCATGTGAGTGATCAAAGCAATTGCTGAAACAAGCCACCCATGCTTTTGAGATCAAACTATTTCTGCATAATGCCAAAACATTTTCACTTTTTTTTTGGCTATCGAGTTTGTTTTTCCCACTGTGGATTTAATGGTCTGCCTTAGCCAACGGGAACGCTGCCAAGTTTAGCACGCTTCGTTTTTGTTTCCTCAGCTCACCTAAAAGTTTCCTTCCCTTTTTATTCCATTCTTCTCCTTCCCAGGCATTGTAAAACAGCCAGCTTCACGTTATAACAATTATTAAAAACATAACGACAACAAAATTTGGATCTAAATTGCGGCGGGAAACTGACTCATCAGGAAGTAGCTAATGATCAGCTTGGGAACCTGACTATTGACGTTGTTACGCCTGAGCGGGGTGGCCTAGACACGGGCAGAGGAAGGGCGGACATGTTGGCTGAAGGGCAGTGAGTCCACGGAGTTCAAGACGGCAAACAAACCCGTGCGCATATCTTCCATTGGGCTGGCCCTCCCTCACTACCATCTCCGGGCCGCACCGCTCCACACTATTACGAGAAAGTCCTGTCACTTTGGACGTGGGCAGTGGTTTGATGCTACGTGTTGGAATGGCTCGTGGAAAAGAAGCATTCATGTACAGTCTTGTAGGGTTAATTGCGACTGAATTGAAATTGCATGTTGATATTATTTGTTTAAAATCCTGTTTGCTGATCTGCATTGCCATAAAAAAATCACAAGTTTAAAACTTTTCCAAAAAATTGCATTTAGATTTATTAATATAGTTTCTCCATAGTTTATCATTATTGTAAATACCAAGCTTACACTCCTTTTTAATCTTTTGACGATTTAGATTTAGCCAAAAAAATCTTGCTAGTAGTCGAGGATTTTAAATCTTTTGAGACCTGATCTGATGCACAGACCACACACACTTAAGGACAGACATGAGGACACTATACACACACATGAGGAGTCCCACCACAGATCATGCCATGAGAGAAAGTTTTTATTTAGCCACGCCTCCTCAGACTAAAAATCTGTTCCAGCTTAAATGTGAAATAGACTGAGTAAACTTTACATTTATATTTATTTAATAATCTCTGCTTCATGAAGCTTCTCCCACATGATCAAAACACAGAGCTGCCCCTTTGGCATTGAATTTAAGTGATATGAGGCTCTTTCAAAGTGAAGTCACTGAAGTTTGGATTATTTTTGTCCATTTTTATTTAGTCTTTTTAGTCGACGGAAATATCTGGAGATTTTAGTTATTGTTTTAGTCTCATGAACTTACTTTAATTTAGTTTTAGTATAATGTTAGTCAGCAAAAGTATTACTGTGACTAAAATCATGTCTAAATATTTTAGTCCACGAAATTAACACTGGTAGAAGCAAAGTTTTCCACATTTGTGATTGTTGCATTTATTTTTCTTGCAGGACTTTGCGGACACAGAAATGCTATTGTCCAGAGCTAATGTTGACCAGGCGGCCTTACTGTCATACGCACGCGAAGCAGCCGATTTCTCAACAAACCATCAGCTGCCCACTCTGGACTTTGCCATAAACCACTACGGTCAGCCCGACGTAGCCATGTTCGACTTCACCTGCATGTACGCGTCGGAAAACGCCGCCATCGTACGGCAGCGCAACGGCCACAAACTGCTGGTCGCTCTCGTCGGTGACAGCCTTTTAGAGGTGAGTACAGGAATACTGTAAGTTACTGTGGAAATCTGGCCTGACGCTTGACTACATTGGGACCTGTTCATTGTCCAGCCCTTCTGGCCCATGGGAACTGGAATAGCCCGAGGTTTTTTGGCTGCCATGGACTCCGCTTGGATGGTGAAGAGTTGGGCTCAGGGAAAAAGCCCGCTGGAGGTGCTGGCTGAGAGGTAGGAGTGTGGAACGTGCATACACACTATACACATGTTCACTCTCTCCCAACACAATCTTTTATCTCTGAGTGCTTTACTAGGAAATCCACTTGTGTGCGCTTCAAAGCATTACTCCCACTTCTAATTGCATAAGAGGTTTTTATAAGGATGGAATGTCACTGTATCCCCGAATTTATACCAAGAGTGTCGCAGGAGCGTAGCAGCATGTTGCGCGTCTTACGCGCGTAGTTTCAAAGCGTCAATTTGCACCAGAAGTGTCAGAGCCACGTAACAGCAGAGGCATGGCTCTCTCTCTCTCTCTCCTCTTTGGTTCCATTCTCATCCGAAAATTTCTTTCAAAGTCCGACCAGAACCTCCAGATTGAACGGCTGGACCATCTTGTGTTTAGATCATGTAAAGCCCTGCGCGATGCGGGTGTGGGTGTGCATGTGAGCGTGCACGTGCCGGTGTGGGTGTGCATGTGAGCGTGCACGTGCCGGTGTGGGTGTGCATGTGAGCATGCACGTAGCGGCAGCAGGACATCGTGTTGCTCTCACCAAATGTTTAAAACATATCCAAGTTCAAATCACGATTAGATTCACACCAGGATGATTTACTGAGGTGATAACAGCGGAAATAAGTGCAGCTCTTTTGTATAAATTCAATGTTCAGCCCCAACTTTCTGACACTTTGTGCTGAAGTGAGTGGTGGGCGTGTTGGAGGCGCCGCTGTTAATAAATGAACCCACGGGACAGAGCTGAGACCAGACAGACTCCTGTTTCCCCTTTTCTCTACATTATAAGTTATTATTTGCTTATACTGTATAGGCTAGTTTGGTTTTATGCAGAGTAGAGGAAGTTTAGTGCATTTTCCAGTATTCACCCATCAAAATGCATTGGGCTACGCGCGTATACGCTTCCAAAATTAGAACTCGATTCTAATTTAGCTGAAGTGGCGCGTAGATACGCGCGTCCAGCGCGCGTAAAACACGGCTAGTGCAGATTGCCAGACTGCTTAAAATAGAAAGCTATCTCATGCGCATGTTGCTTAGCTGCGCGTACGTGCTGTAACGCCTCTGGTATAAATTCGGGGTAATAGTTTCTTGTCTTAATGTTTTTGTGCTGGACATGTTTAAGTTTGATTATACTTATCTTATGTAGGGAGAGTATATATCGGCTTCTGCCCCAGACAACACCAGAGAACGTCAGTAAGAACTTCAGTCACTACAGTGTGGACCCAACCACGCGGTATCCCAACATCTGCCTCAGTTTCCTCAAGCCCAGCCAGGTCAGTGTAAAGCACATATGATAAACTTTGCCAGTCATAAAATCCAGACTTGTCTTTGAAACAATTGTCTGCAGGTGCGGCACCTCTATGACACCGGCGAGGCCAGGGAAATGCGAATTGAGATTGAAAATGTGATCAACTCCTCAACGCCCAAGTTGACTAGGAATGGTACGTCCAGTATGGTATTTCTTGGCCTAACGTTGAAATATAGCATTATACCATTTTGTTGGTGCCATTTTGGTCATTATCTGATGAAATGTAATTTTTACTCTAGAAAATTGCCTGCTTGAGAAGCAGTTGCAAGGTAACAAAGACCATATGCATGGTGTTGCTTTTCAGGGATTTTAATAGTTTTAAATGCATTTGCTGCAGTGTATTTGTTTGAAGCCTAATGTGGAATGATAACTCATCTGACCTTATATTTAAAACTAACCTGTTACATTTTATCTGTTGGTTTGTGAGCTCTACCCTTTCCTAACCTCTCACTGGCAAATATTTATGTTTGTTTGAAATGTCTTCATGCCACACAGTGTCTTTTTATGGTTAAAATGGGTACTAACATGAATATAAAAGGATCATAATGTGTTTATGCTCAACCTCATTTAACCAAAGATGCGCTACTCTGCCCAGCAGCCGTTTTTATTAGTGTCCATGTTAAATCCATAGTCTTTTCAAGCTACAGTAGTGCTTTACTCCAACCATTAAATTTTCTTTCTTGTATTCCCAGAATCCATAGCTCGGTCCAGTAAGCTGCTGAACTGGTGCCAGAGGCAAACAGAGGGATACCGGAACGTCAACGTAACGGACCTAACCATGTCTTGGAAAAGTGGTCTGGCTCTCTGTGCCCTCATTCACCGATATAGGCCTGATCTAATGTGAGTAATGTATGTAAAAGTAATGTAATCTGCTGCGTCCAGTGGAAACAGATTCTGGAGCTTGGAATGACAATACTGCTGCATTTTAAGTAGTCACCTAGTTGTTTTTTGGCAGTGTAGGACTGTTTTTGTGGTACATCACTATATAGCAGGTGACAGCTTCAAGTCATAATGGATTTTAAAGGCACTATACCTGATTTCCTTCCTAGTAGTAGAATGAAATTATAATTTTTTTATCCTTCAGTATATTGTAAACTCAGACATGCGTGGAGATAGTACTGTAATCTAAATATTAAACAATTTTATGAGTTTACAGGCTACTTTTCTTGCATGTCTGTGACAGTGGCCCAAAAAAGTGACCCTGCAAGTTGTGAAATGTGCGTATAAAGTCATCTATATGAGGAAATGGCATTTAAGACATCTGGTAGGAAAGTTAGGAATGTTTTTGGAGAACATCTATCAATTTAATTTACTTGCTCCCCTTTTCATTATTTGTTAAGGTTGTTTAAGGTCCCCTTCGGTATAGCCTCGGACTTTCCCCTCTCCATCTGCTCTCAGATCTGTGCTATAAAACCAGGTTGTTACCGGTCATGCACCATAAACACAGTCTCCATCCACATGGACTAATGTTTAGTGGCTCTCCAGAGACAGCACAGCAATTAACATTAGAGGCGATTAGTGTCTATGTCCCTGACCTTTGGTAGGCACTTTGGATAGGCCAGTTGATGGAGATAGAAGAAGAGGGTTCATGTGAACGAGATGTCTCCAGAAGATCAGGGGAATGTCCGTTTATGATTTGGTGCTTCAGCTTAAGTGCTTTTTAGTGGACTATACTGTACATGCTGCAGGCTGTTGCTGTAAATGTTGTTAATGGTATTATCAGCTGTAATATAATGTAGTTTACAGTAATGTTTCCCACAGCAGATCTACTAGACATTTAGCTATCACTGTTTTGAAGTTGAGAAGATTAAGCCCATACAGTCATCAAACTCTGTGTAATTTTCTGACAATTATACAATTTTGAGGTTGTCTATTTTGCTTGTGTTCTCTGCCTTAGTGACTTTGATTCGTTGGATGAGAAGAACCATGAAAGGAACAATCAGATGGGTTTTGACGTGGCAGAAAAGGAGTTTGGAATCTCGCCCTGTATGACTGGCAAAGAGATGTCTTCTGTGGTGGAGCCAGACAAACTCTCCATGGTCATGTACCTCAGCCAGTTCTATGAAATGTTTAAGGACACAGTGCCACCCAGTGGTAAGTTAGCTACATTGCCATATCATCTGAAAATGTCCTGACCTCACAGTCTTTGTCAATAAAGGAAAGCAGTCGGTTTCCATGGGGTAATACTTTTAACCACAAATAGAATGCATTAGGTCAACAAACATTATTTATTATTTAGACTGTTGTAAACCACAATTATCCTGCTTAAGTTGTACAATATATGTGATTAAAGTAGTTGCAAGATGTGTATTTCTAAGCTTTAGTACTGCATTGTATTTATAACCAACTCTTACCATGTGCTTTTTCTATTATCATACTGTCTAAAATATTTGTCATGTATGCTTTACAAGGATGTTTTTTTAATTCCTTATATTCTATTTTAGATAACATTAACTTAAGTCCAGAAGACAAGGCAGCTCTTATAGCCAGCACCAAATCGCCCATTTCCTTCTTGAGTAAACTTGGTCAAAGCATAGCAATCTCCAGAAAGAGATACCCAAAGGTCAGTGTGATACATGTTTTAACGGAGGCCCTTAAAGGCGTAAATATAAATAACTTATTATCTCCTCGACAGGACAAAAAGGAGAAGGATGTGGATGGTTTGGGGAAGCGAAGGAAAACCAGTCAGTCAGAAGATGTGAGTAACTGTGGCGGCGAAGCATATTTAGGGTTGATTTGTGATTGGAGCGTGAACAGACCGCGTCGGACAAATGATCCCCCAAACATTGACAGAAACGAGCGCGAAATCATAACATTTGCCCCACTTTCCCACAGGACGAAGTTTCGAGAAGCTGCCGTGACGACAGGCCGTCTGCGCCGGTTATTCTTTCGGAGAGGAAGATGGACTCGTCTGCCGTGGGGAACAACAACAAAGTCAAGGTCATGGCGACGCAGCTGCTCGCCAAGTTTGAGGAGAACGCGCCTGCTCAGCCATCTGGACTGAAGAGACAGGTACGATCACATGGGTTCCTCCTACAGCGCAGCAATAATATTTTGTTTTTGTGAATAAAACACCCCTGCCGCATCAGCCTTTGGTCTCATGATAATCTTATGATGGATGAGCTGTTGGCCGCTGTATAAATAAGCAGAAGCCCATGCAAATAGTGGCCAGACTGGGCATTGTTCTCACATTTTGTGGGTGGTTTCACAGTGCTGACTGAGTACAAGGGTGAGTGGGTTCATGGGTCTTTGGTCAGATTGTTCCGGCGGGTGACAGTAGTGAGACTGTTCATTCAGAGCATAGAACAGGACCCTGTTGAAATTATATTCCCTATTTAAGACTGTACACTGCAAAAAAGTCATATCTTAGTAAGTTAAAGGCACTATACCTGTTTTTTTCATTACAAATAAAGAAAGAGGAAACACATGATTTAATGATGTAGGTTGTGGTCCAAACACATTCCTAACTTTCCTCACACATTTCTAAAATCCCATTTCTTCATAGAGATGAGTTTAGAAGCACTTTTCACAACTTGCAGGGTCACTTTTTAGGGTCACTGTCACAGAAAAGTGACAAAAGTTGCCTGTAAACTCATGAAACTTATATTTAGATGCACAGTATTATATCCACAAATGTTTGAGTTTACAATGTAGTAAAGCAGGGCAAAACAAATTTCATTCCACTACTATGAAACAAATCAGGTATAGTGCCTTTAAGTAATCTAAAAATTAATTAAATTTTCCAGTAATAAGTACATTTGTCCTTGGTTTGAGAAACTAATTTCAAGATGCTTGTCCATGGGGCAAGATTTTTACACTGAAATAAAGAAAAACACCAATAACAATCTTATTTCAAGTTATTTTTGTTTAATTTTGAGTGTGTTGACGCTGTTTTTCTTCATTTTAGTGTAAAAGCACCTTGAAATTAGTTTCTCAAACCAAGGACAAATGTACTTATTTCGGGAAAATTTAACTCATTTCTAGATGACTTAACTTACTAAGATATGACTTTTTGCAGTGTACAGTTAATGTTTATGCCAAAGTACACCGCAAAAAGTCATATCTTAAGCAACAATTTCTAGATTTAAGAATATCTAACTTTGAGTAATTCTGTCTTGTGAAGTAAAACATCTACCAATGGAATACAATTCTTTCTTTTTTTCAAGTAAAATGTAGTTTATTTCCAATTTAGAAGTGCAATAAATAATTTAATCTTATTTTAAAGGCAATAAGATGTTGTTTTCTTATTGTAAGTGCAAAAATACTTATTCCATTGGCAGATAATTTTACTTACCTGCTCAAATCAATATCAAATTATGTTATTTCAAGAAACTTTTACAAATATTTATTATATTTATTAGTTTTTGCAGTGTACTATTTTAATTTCTGATATAATACAGCGCTTATGAACACCAATTCAATGAAAATGGCCAAAAGACTACTTTTACAATAGTACAATAGTAGTACTTTCTTTTTCTCATTCATTCATTCATTCATTCAATTCCTTATTTTCTCATGCATATTATGTGTACAATCCATCTGTGTATGTTCTCAGTCGTGCAGGAGTTGTCCACCGTAGGCAAAGATCCTTCGGTCTTCATCTACCACAGATGAAGCCTGAAGAATCTTCGCCCCACGATTATGTGTACAGTTATCACCCCGTCATGAATTACTTTTCATTCTTGTGTGGGCCACATTTCATCTCTTTTGCATGCCACCTGCCCCTCTCTGTCACAAAGGGGGACTCTCTTCCTAACTTGGACCAGCTTTTGGCCACTCCCCTGACCCAAATCCCCAAGAATGAGCCAATTACAATCCGACTGGCCCCCGTCCCAGCTTGGAGAAAGGTAAAGACTGAGACCAGCTCTGCCCCCTGATAGACTAACCACTAGAACGCTTGTGTCTCTCTAACGTGTGGACCAGTGGCTTTGTCTGGTTTGTCGTCTCCCTTGAATCGTAGATGTTGTAGTAATATTTAACATTCGCGGACTGGTGTGCATTGGTCTGAAGTGTCACGGTGCTTCTCTGTCGTGGTTCAGAGGCGCACACAGCAGCAGGAGCAGCTCAGCATTCGCTACAAGCAGATGCTCAAGTGTCAGACACTGGTCAGCAAAGGGGAGCAGGTATGCGTAGTAATAGTTATTCAGCCCAGTAGTGATCCGAGCATCCCTTTAGGTCCAGAGACACACCTCACAGCCCTTTAGGTCCAGAGACACACCTCACAGCCCTTTAGGTCCAGAGACACACCTTACGCAGATATAGAATACAGTACCAGGTAATGTAAATGTCAACTGAAAAGCAACTTCCCAGCACCGTCCTGAAGTAGTAGTTGGTTTTATTGTGTGTATGATTTCTCTTTGGGAGAAGACTTACAATTTTTTAATTCTTTCTTATTTTTTATTGCATTGGTATTGAATTATTTTACAACTAAATAGCAATAATATGCAGTGCTTAACAAATGTATTAGACCACCTGTCATCATGAAAACAAGAACGCATAATAGCTTAGTAATGTATCAAAAACTTGTTTCGAAAATAAACAACTCGAATAACAAAATAGTCCTTGTTGACAAATAATAACCTAAAGTGTCAATATTTTGTATGGCCGCCTTTGGCCCTGATAACAGCTTGCATTCTTGCTGGCGTTGTTTTTATGTAGTTCTGCAAAGTCTCACGGTAATTGTGCAACTTAATCAAAAAATAGTACAATTCCTGACAAAAGTCTTCAAGGTTCAAGGTTCAGCTTTATTATTGTCCCGAAGGAAATTAGTTTGCAGCAGGTGTCACATAACACATAAAAAACAATCATATGAATCACAGATCACACAGTCACAGCTCAAAATAACAGTCCAACTCAGAGGCTGAAATGCATCCAGCCAATGCTCAGCTCAGCAACAGGTCACTGCTCTCTACATAAGA
>OMNZ01075010.1:0-14590 GCA_900303255.1 Lesueurigobius sanzi
GTTCACATTATTAGCAGCGCTTTAATGCAAAACCCAGCAGCTGTAACAAAAATTCGTCCCACCGTCTGCTGTTCTAACTGCCGAATGCTACTGGAAACCATGGCAACCAAGCTAATTCAGAAATTGGGAATTTCCTGTGTACTTTTGTGTCTTTAGAAATACAGTATTACTTCAAACCTTTACTAGGTAGGGCTGCTCGATATTGAAAAAACTTATCCACCTTATTCAGTCCCACACACTTCCTGTCAGCTGAAATTCCATTGTTGTCAATGTAAGAGAGTGAAGAAAACAAAATGGGAATGCACAAAACACTTGTGAAAAAGTTAAAAGGAAAGGGAATGTGGAAGGATCACATGAAAAAAGTTAAATAATATTTTTTTTCGTAATATTACCACTTACTATTTGTTGTCTCTCTTATTGGGTAGTTCCCAATTTCTGAATTAGCCTGGTTGCCATGGTTTCCAGTACGTTTCCGGACGAATTCTTGTTACAGCTGCTTGGTTTTGCATTAAAGCGCTGCTAATAATGTGAACAGCAGCAAAGAAAAGTAAAATACAGCACAAAAATTGAGCTCACATTAGAGCTTTGATGGTGAGGTAAGTTTTTGTGCTGTATAGTCCTTTCTTTTTTCAACTGTTCACATTATTAGCAGCGCTTTAATGCTAAACTAAGCAGCTGTAACAAGAATCCGTCCCACCGTCTGCTCTTCTAACTGCTCTAACTGCCAAATGCAACTGGGAATTGTCTGTGAGGATCTCCAAAGGACCAAAGCTGATATATTTACACAGCAGTTTTTTTGTACACGTTATTTGTTGCACCAACAGAAATCAAAGCCAATATCAGCTTAAGTCAGACCTGCAGATTGACCATAAATACAAGATGGCCGCCCCCAGTACACGTTCCTGAATAAGGTGAATACAGGCGTGTAATATCGCGATAACGATATTATTGCGATACTTAGATAAACCGCTCCATTCAATTCAGACACATGTAATATCTAGTTCAGCAAATTGTGTCAAAAGAAGACTCCAAAAACACTAAATCAGAACCAACCTAAGGCCAAACAATTAACTAAAGGAAAGTTATAAGTAAAACTGAACTTCTGCACATTTATAAGTCCCATGCCTGTTTGGTTTTAGAGATTGCTGGCAAATGTAAATAATCTCAGTCAGATGGAAGACTTAAGTGAATTTGTGATATTGCATCACCTAATATTGCGATACGATATTTTTTGCAATATATTGTGCAGCCCTACTTTACAGTCTGTATACAAGACTGCTATAAATAACTTAGCATCATGCTGGAGTGCTGTTTCAAAGCAGATGATCATAGACTGCCCCATGTGTCCTATTTATGAGCTTGGACATTATTCTTTAGTGTTAAGCAATTTATCATTTCATATAGTTATAACTTATCTACCACAAAGCTGGGAGCTGTTTCATGTCTCATTTATTGGAATGCACTTTGTACTGGGTTTTATAAATCAGGACAAAGTGGTGCCATTAGTACAGGCTTGATAACACTAGATCCATTTAAGTTTTCACACTAACTCGAGCTGTGGGAGGCTGAGGTCCAGAGTTAAACATCCGCACATGCCTGTTGGGAAAAATCATTACAATAACACCCAGAAGCTAGTTGATGATACAGTGAGAGTATGGTCTGTGAGGCGAGGGGTGAATCCCATCCACTCGCTGCCCGTCAGACAGCCGGAGCGGTGGCGTGTGAGTTATCAGAGGGAGAAAAGGGAGGACATGTTAGTGTGAAGAAGCATTCCTCAGTGACGGATGCAAAGTCCAAACAGCATAGCCTTTCTATACTCATTATGTTGTATATCTTGTATAGCACATGCTGTAAGACTTAGCTCATGTCCATCATAGGCAATAGTCTTCATCTGTACTCTGTAGTTGAAGTGGAGGACGTTTCGCTCTTCATCCAAAGAACGTCGTCAGCACTGAGCAGAAGTGACACGCTCGTGGGTCTGTTATGAAGAACCAGTCGGCGGAGTAAGCCTCTAAGTCCCGCCTCTCTGGGTTGTAAAGGTTGGAGAAAAACGTCGAATTACTGCTCGTTACCTTCCTATTGACTTACTCTGGGCTTTGTTTACGGTTGGAGGATTTAGGTTTAATTTAGAACCCATATCAACAACATCCTTAGACAGAAACCATCTCTCTGTCATGCTAATGAGCTTGGGGGCAGGTGTATCCAACCTTTTTTACTTGGTGAGCTACTTTTATGAAACAGAAATGGTAGAGAGCTACTTTTGCTTCAAATACTCATGTGTAACTCTGCCACTAAGGAGTGGTTCACTCTAAAGCAGCCTTTTTTCCCCCTTGAGCTACTTTTGCGCAACAAAAAGGGCAATGAGCTACATATGCTTCAAAGAAACATGCCTAACTAGGTCATTAGGGACTGCAAAGATGGTAATTCAATACAATAAAAGAAAAATGACTCTGGTCTCTGCTTTATTCTTTTGTTATATTCACTTAAATGTTTGGAGATGCTTTGTTCAGAACAAAAAAAAACAAGTTTGACTCATCAACCATACAGTATGTAGAAATGTAAAAAGTCTGACTCTTTGGCGAGCTACCGGTAGCTCCCGAGCTACTGGTTGGAGATCCCTGTTCTACTGGTTCTTCATAAAAGACCCAATTCTGCTCAGTGCTGACGAAGTTCTTTGGATGAAGAACAAAATGTCCTCCACTTCAACTACAGAGTACAGATGAAGACTGATGATCTTTGCCTACGTTAGCTCATCAATATCAATCATTTGAGTGAAATGGAAAATACCAGGAGGACCAAGGCTTTGTGTAATGCTGAAGAGAATTTTGTGCCTTTGGTCTTTTGCAGGTTAACACTTTTTATCAAACAGAATAACAGAAAGGTATGAGTGAGAGAGGGGGAGGAAAACCTTTACATGCTCAGAGCCTTGGTGGATTAGTCAGAAGCCTGCACTGTAGCTGGCTATTAGTTGAAATGGAAATGAGTGAAATAATTTAGCATAATTGAAACATACTGTACCTACATAGCAGTCTCACTCGGCCTCATTTCACTCACAGACTCACAATAAAGAACCAGCGGAATTTAAAGTAAAGAGTATTTCACTGAGGTCCGGAATTTCTAGTCCAGTTGTTGGAGTGACCTCATCTGGATAGTGTATGTATTGCAATATGTTATGTGAAAGATAACAGCGTGGTCTTCTTGTGTGGTCCACTTTCACACCCAGACTTTGGCAGATTGTGACCATACTTGGCTTATCAAATCGAATGTATTTACACATCGTGGTTGCTACACAGTTGGCACCAGTTTCTCTTGGCCTGGCCCTCGCTCCCTCGGCTGTTTCTCCTTTGAATGTACTCTGTCGTCACGCTCGCTCCTTTTGTGGTTTTGCAATGGTTTAGAGATGGGATAATGTGTAGACCACAGGTTGTGGTTTTTGTCCCTCAGGCTTATCAGTATTTATCCAGGGCCTCGGTGTAAGTGCCATTTGTCGTAGTTAATTTACAAAACACACATTTACAAATAACAGCACAAGGAGGTTTTAGCTCACCCGTGTGAAAGACTCACCATGACAAGTTAATTGGACTTGGTGCATGGATGTGTGAATATCTTCATAGCACAGTGTCTCTGTTTTGCCACATGCAAAAGCGCTCAATAACGCATTAAGTCTATGAGGACTGTTAATTTATGGTGTGCCGAGGGTGGAAAAAGTTCAGATGCATCAGTGGACTGAGACACGGACAAGTGACATCAAATTGTAAACAGATGCTTAATACGAGCGATCGCGGTGTCGTCACGTCCGGCGCTTTGGTAGGCAACATGAATGTTTTAAATAAATGATAATAGACCCTTTCACTGCTTACATCATCAGTGACATCATCTGGAGGCAGGAAGTGAGCAAGAGAAATAAGATTAAACTAAAACTAGCCATTATAAGTGTAAAACTACAACTAACAGTGTGGTCCTGTTGTGGCTTAAGGAGCAAGAACAAGAGGAATGACATTTGAAACGATAAAATAAGGTTTTATCTGATTTTCCAACAATTTGTTAGACATTTGTTCATTGTTACAACAGCTACAAAGGAAATAGGGATCTAGCTTCCTGCCTCCAGCTAAGCCCCAAATGTAATGTCATTAACATTATAGGGTTCAGGAATAGCCACCGTTGGCATGGAAATCCACCATGTTAGCAGCTACTAGTAAACGTTATTCATAAGACAAGATAAAACTTTATTGATCTCACGATGGAGAAATTCACTATTCATAGACTAACATTGTCTAAAAACATTATAAAAAAGTGTAGAAAGCAGCTGAGGAACAGCTCCGTTAGCTGCTGAGTCACTGCTGGTAAATACATCTAACTCACTGTAGAGTCAGAATGCTTTTATATGAACGATTACTCCAGTATTTTACCTTTTAAACCCTCCATTGGTTTATTATGGATAAAATGTGCTGCTAATCCCATATTGCTTTGCGATATGACATTATATTACCAAACTTTATTGTCCCTGTAGGGAAATTTGTCCTCTGCATTTTACCCATCCATCGATGCTGCTGGGGCGATCTGTCAAGGGGCAGTGGGCGAGTGAGCCAGTTCCTACTGAACAATAACAAAGACTTCTTTAACCTCAGTAAATGAATGATATTGATTTGTGTGGCAGGCGGTGGAGGCAGACACTTTTTTTCGTTAGGCTGAAATTGATTCTAGATTGATTGAGATGTTTCTCATCAACGTGGTGGTTCTGTCAATTTGTAAACCGAGTGGTGGTGACAGAAGTCCCCCACTGAAGGAAAAGTAATGAATACAACGCTGATATACACTCAACTGTAGCGGTATGTAGTGTTAAGTTTACCGAGAAATCTTTATTGTGAGAAACACTACGCTTCAATTAAAACAAGAAATCAAACAAACAGAATTCTCCGATAATATTCTCCGATAATAGTTTTCCATTTTTAACTCATGTTTGTCAGTATCTGCTGTGATTTGCGTATAGGCTAGACCAGGGGTCACAAATTAAAATCCACCAAGGTCCGATTTGGGAAAAAAATGCCAAGGTCCAGAACATACAGAGTCAATTTACGATTATGGGAATAATACTTTTTAATTAGGCTATTAATAATACTTTTTTCCTTAGGATATATAAAGCTGTGTTTTGAAAAGAGTGAATTAATTATACCCTGATATATATTTTTATTCTAATAAAATACATTTAGGCTCTTATAAAGTATCATCAATTTCCACATGCTGCCAATGCATAGAGTGCAAACGGGAGTGAATAGGAGAAGCACAGTCCTGGTTTAGACCTGGTTCAGTCCGGGTTTGGAGCTGATTTAGACCTGTCAGGGTTAGGGAATCTGCTTTGTAGGTTTTTAAAAACAAACAGTGCTACATGGCGCATGATGTGCATATTTCATTTGTTTATTAGCAGCCGCTCGTTTTAAACTCTTTAGCAAACCTTAACTAAAGGTGCCCACACACTAGAGGATTTTAAATCTTTTGAAACTAAAGATCTGTGCACAGACCACACACACTTAAGGACAGACATGAGGACACACACACACACACACACACACACACACACACACACACATATGAGGAGTCCCACCACAGATCATGCCATGAGAGAAAGTTTTTATTGAGCCACGCCTCCTCAGACTAAAAATCTGGCTAAAAATCCTCGAGTGTGTGTCCAGCTTTAGTCATTTTTGGGCTGTTTTGAGCAAAACTAAAATTGGTATGTAAAATTTACTCCTTGTCTGGAAAGGGGCAAGGAGAGAGAGCAAAAGAGAGAGGGAGAGTGAAAGCCGCGCATGCAGCGTCTCAAATGAGGATTTACTCTGTTGGGTCCAAAGGTCGGATACAAGGTTCGGGTCCGGACCCGAACCTTGTGACCTCTGGGCTAGACGCATCATCATGGGATACAATTACACACAGTTCTTACAAAATGCAGACTATGCAATACTGTCACTAACGCCACTTATTCTCTCTTGCCTGCTATGGCTACAAACTGATACAAGGGGTTTTGCCAAGAGGACTAAGGCTACGTTCACACTGCAGGTCTTGATGCTCAATTCGGATTTTTTTAAATAATCAGATTTTTTTGTGTGGTCATTCATATTAGCAATTTAATGCGACCTGTATGTGACCTACTGTTTGTACTGTCTGAACGGGATGTGGCTTGTATGTGACGCACATGCGCAGTGGAGGGCGGTAGCCAGTGCTTAATTTGATCCAGCTTTAGGGGGAACGCATTCCGGGAAATCGGAATTTTGAGCTTTATTGGATCCGGGAAATAAAATACTCCAACAACTTTTAAATATGCAATTATTTTGGGCTGTTCCCCCATAAAATCCACCCAGTACACAAGTGTTCCTGAAAATCTGGATTTACAAATTAAGCACTGGCGGTAGCGGCACTTGTTTGAGGTAGTACTGCACCTAGAGGAAAAAAATAAAAACAGGCTGCGCATCACCGTAAATATGGATACTACACTTGTTGTGAGAAGACAACGGAGCAAACACCTTTATAACTTAATTTTAAGAAGAAGAGAGACAGTCGTTTTGGACTTTTTTGGAGCAGTTTCAGCGATGTCTGAGAAACATGCCGCTGTGGAGACCTGATTTAATGAGGTGAGCCGTCACTAACTTAATCATAACAAATGCACATGTAGTTTCCCTCCCACTCTCATCTACGGAGAATGAATGTCATTTCTGTTGTTTTAATGACGTGTAGGTCAGATGAATGCGTCCTGGCCGTTCAGACTGAAGTCGCATGTCAAAAGATCAGGGGTCGCATTTATAAAGCTCACGTACGAACAAAATGAGGCCAAAACCTTCCGTACGAACTCTTCTGCGCCAAAGGTGGTATTTATAGAAACCAAACTGAACGTGAAACATAACGCACCTCCACGTCTGCTATCGAGCTGCAGGTCTATGCGCTCACGTGAAATGGACTTTTAGACTTTATTGTGTTTGAATTACAAATAACGTCAAATATTTTATTCACATTATAGACGAGTATTTCCAAATGTTTTAATGGCGGGATAGTGTACAATGATAATACATGAGATCTGAGAAGGAGAAATGATCCTCTCCACAGGCTCTCGCTGTAGCGTCTGCCCCTCCCTCTCTGTCACTCGCAATCCGTAAAACCTTCTCATTATGGCCTCATGCATAGGTACATCTCATCAATTACTCAATTTGCATTGGCCTTTTATGGTGAAACGGGGCCGTGCAGAGGGCGTGTTGTGAGGAGGGCCATGTGCGCAAAGTTCTGGGATCAATGAGGAGAAGATTGCGTGCAGCTGTGTGTTCTCGGGCGTACGGAGCCTTTTATAAATCCCAATATTTTTCATCGTACGCGAGGTTTGTGTTTTGTTCGTATGAACTCTTTTAGTTTGTACCTACGTTCAGTTTTATAAATGAGGCCCCAGATACGTATCGGATTTAGGACCACATATCCAAGTGGCCTGGGTCGCATTTGAAAATATCGGATCTGTGTCGTTCAGACTGTCAGATAAGATCAGATACAGGTCGCATAGGGGCAAAAAAATCGGATTTGGGTCACTTCAAGCTGCAGTCTGAACGAGGCCTAACTCAATTCTGTCCTGTCCTACTCTTCGAACCGCCACGTTCAGCTTACAGAATCAGAATCCTGCCTGACGATGGCCACTGGCCGAAACGTTGCATGAAATAAAGGAACACTGGTAAGTAAGACTGTGTGCGAGAGATTTTTTCTGTCCATAATCACTCAATCAATCAATTTATTTTTGCATCGCCCAATATCACAAACAAAGTCATCTCAAAGGGCATCACAGACACCACAATAAAGATCAAACAAATGTCACAAACAGATGTAATGTCACACAAATGTAATATCTAAACAAAACAAGCCTAGGGTATCACCCATCCTTAGACCCTCCTCCGCAGCACGAAAAAAAAAAAAAAATCTCTGTGGGAAAAACGAAGAAGTCTCAAACCACAGCGGGGAAGGATCCACCATGAAAGGATGGGCGATAGATGGTCCCTAGGCCGACTATAGTCCTTAGCTTTGTCCAGTCTGAGGTGCAGAGGCCACCGCTGGCCAGTCCCGCATCAGTCACCGAGATGATGGTGGGTTCCGATGCTGTTCCAGTTGAGAACCACTGAGCTAAACTGTTACCGATATGTTAAGGTAAATGTTAACAGCTTTTACATTTAGTCTCTTAAGAAATTATTAAGACGACAAAATTAACTTTGTATCAATAAAGTAAATTCTTTTTCAAACTATTACATAAAACTCTTCCATATGAACCCACACCCAGTGGCATGATATAAGTTAGAAACACATGCAACTTTATGACAGTTTCATGCAACAAGCCTCAACAGCAGGGCACACTATCATTTCCTGAAGTGTCAGACTCTCAGACATTGCACTCAGCTTAATACTAACCCTCTGCTTTCTCTATGCGCTTTCCACTTTAAGACTAACACAAAACAGACAAGGCTCCATTTGGACAATTTTCTGGTTTATATCAGAGAATCATAGTTTCATTAGAGCATGGATAGATTGTGTTTTTGCAAGCCCAGTAGCCCGAGAGTTAAGGTAGATTATGTTGCAGATGCCAGCGCAACAGGAGCTCTGTATACAGCCAAAAATATCTGTGAGCATTGAAGTAGCACGTGTCGTGTGAGTACTGTGATATCATCTACTGTATGTGCTTGACACCTCACCCATGACACCTTTTGTGTAACTTCCACATAAGGTTGAGTGACAGCAAAATATGTTAATCCATGATACGATCCCTGGGTCTGTTTTGTAGAGATACAGTCGTGGCCACAATTATTAGCCCCCCTTACTTAGACATCATTCTTCATTTCTCCATGAAAATGACCATTAACATCCTTGAGGAATCGTTGGACTAATTTGGATGTGTGCTTTGGGTCATTATCTTGTTGGAAGACCCAGCAACGACCTAAGTTTAAACTACGAGCAGATTTCTGCATGTTCTCTCTCAAAATTCTAACAGTCTTCTTTTTTCATGGTGCCATGGACCCGAACAAGGCTCCCTGTGCCTGAGCCTGCAAAACAGCCCCACAGCATGATGCTCCCACCACCATGTTTAACTGTGGGGACTGTGTTCCGAGGGTTGAAGGCCTCTCCCTTTCTTCTCCAAACATGAGCAACATCCATGTGCCCAAACAGTTACAATTTAGTCTCATCAGACCAAAGCACAGACTTCCAAAACTCTTCTTTAATTTTCAAATGCTCTGGGGCAAGCCTCAGTCGGGCTCTATGTGCGCTCTTTTAGTAAAGGGGTTCTTCTAGGATGATGGCCCTGAAGTCCACCACCATGAAGAGCCCTCACAACTGTGCTCCTTCAAACATGACCTCCAGAAGAGGCCCCAAGAGGCCAGGTCAGCAACACTCATCTTGGCAGATGTCCGGGGCTCCTTGCTGACATCTCTGACTATTTTTCTCTCAAGAGTTTCTGAGATCTTGTGCTTACGACCACGGCCAGGTTTGTTTATGACAGAATTTGTCTCCTTACACTTGGAAATTATGCAATATACTGCAGTTCTAGACACTGTGAACCGCTTGGAAATGGCAGTGTAGCCTTGGCCCTTACCATGAGCCTCCACGACTCATTTCTTTGGTCTTTGGCATGGTGAGTAATAGTAGTCCCCCTCATGTGTTCTGGTGCCTTGTTCCTTGGAGTCCTTTTATGCTGATTGAATGTTGTTAGGAAGCCAAATGACTGCATAGGTGTGGTTTAAAATGTTTTTCTAAATGTATATTAAAAAATATGGAGGGTAATATTTGACCAACTCATTTTTACCTATATTTCATAGAAGGAGAGCCTACACATGTATTTTTATTCCAAAATTTACCAAAAGCTTCTAAATAGCACTGGTGAATGTTTGATTAGATGAATTTTCATCAACGCTGCAAACATTTGGATGAAAGTTGGGAAAGTGTGGCTACGACTGTATGTCATATTGTCATTCAGTGCTTTTCTAATATGCTCAAACCTCAGCCTCATCCTGCTCTGAGTGAGTGATGTGTGAAGTGTGAACTGGTTTAGGCTCCAAGTCATTGTTACCTTACGTATTAGCATGCTGTACACCCCTACTTCCATAACCATCAAATTCAATTACAGTATATAGGAACTTCCTTTGCAGACCCAGTGCCAGAGCAGAAGCAGTGAAACAAAGGGCACATTTCCATTCATGCATTGCAATACATCATGTTAAATACTTTTAAAACACAGTAGAGTGTGGGTCAGGGATCTCCAGCCAGTAGCTCGGGAGCCACTAGTAGCTCACCAGCCCTTTCCCAGGAGCTCACCAAAGGCTGCCTACATTTCTACATACGCTTGATGAGTTAAATTTTAGATGCATTTTTTTGTTCTGAACAAAACAAATTCCAAATATTTAGGTGAATATGGCAAAGTATAACATGGAAACTACAGTCATTGTCTTATATTGTGATCTTGGCAGTCCTGTAGACATGTATTTCTTTGAAGCATTTTCTTTGCGCAAAAGTAGCTCACAGGGTAAAAAAGGTTGGAGACCCCTGGTGTAGGTGGACTGGAGATGGAGTTTGCCCTCTTTGTCATCAGTGGGAGGACCCTAAATGTAAGGCCCAATGTACTGCTTTATGTTGGATTAGTGAACCATTGAGAACCAATGACAGTTTCCTTCATCACCATTTATATCTGAAAGCAAATTCAACAAAACTATGTTTACAAATGAAGAGTTCATTTGCAAAAACAGATAAGCGCCATTGAGAAAAATCAACGTTTGCTTGTAATTTTCTCTTTGTGTTGCAGTGTTTTAATGGCCAGATCTATTTTAGTGACTCAAAAATATTATGTTACTTGTTATTGAACATTGATTTATCTTTATTTTGACTAGTGTTAGAGCGCGGTAGTAACAATCTAAATCAAGTTTGCAATTAACTCAAAAAGGAGACATATCTGTTTTTGCAAATTAACTCTTTATATGGATTTCATTGCCCCATTATGTACTGTATGTTTCCCCTAATGAACAATGTGTGTTCAACGTGTGTCGTGTCCTTGGGCAAGACACTTCACCCAATGCCTATGTGTGAGTGGTTGGTGGTGGTCGGCGGGACCGTTGGCGCAGATGTGAGCAGCCTCACTTCTGTCAGTCTGCCCCAGGGGAAACTGTGGCTACAAATGTAGCTTACCACCATCAGCATGGAGTGAATGAAGCCCCTCCCTTTCATGTGTGAAGCGCTTTGGGTGGGACTTGTGTCATATGAAAAGCGCTATACAAATAAGATTCCCTTTCCCTTCCCTTCAAGCTCACTTAGAGTCATTTCAATTTAGACAGCACGGGTCAAAACTCAAAACACAGCATTCTATTAATGTAGCACAGTATGTCTCTTAAAATGAAGTAAGTAGCTTGAAAACTAGTGACTTGTTTAATTTTGCCAATGCAATCATTTTCAATCCAACATGCACATTTGAGTTAGATATGTGCATAGAACTAAAATAACCTTCTCTCCTTCACTTCTGCTGCGAGGAGTTAACAGCGTAAGTAAGGAATGTCTTAAACAGCTGAGTTGTTGTTGGAAGCATTAGTATTTGACATGCCCCTTTAGCCTTCACTCAGAGCTCTGCTGCTCAGGGCTTAAGGGATACAGCACTTTAACTGCTGTCTGAATGGTCTGACTCCAGAGACAGAGAAAAACACTTTACAATGCTGTTAACTTTTAAAGACTACTTAAGTATTTTAATGTAATTCTGATGAATTATGTATTGTAGTTAACTTTTCTTAAAAAAAAAAAATAGTCTCTGCTGAACCATTAACCTGCCTCTGTTTTGGTAAACAACCAAACACTAATTCTTTCCAGTGTCTTTTAGCAGACAAACTGACCTTTCATTGGAAAGAAATGCTACATAATAACATCTGCAAAGCCTTTTATCATAATTTTTAGTTTTCTCCCTGTAAATCTAAAAAGGTCACTTCAATTACACACAGTTTTTGGACCTAGGAGAAAGCCATTGGCTTTGACTAATTAATAATTTGGGTATTAGGCACTTTCCAAACCCCAGAAAAGCACTTTTTCTGCATCCAACTATTTCCCTCTCTGAAGGACACTGTATAAACCAAAGGGAAGACGTTCATAATTACTGCTAACGACTAACTACTGCCCTGGTTATAGCCATATGGCTAATATGTGAATCAGTTAAACAAATGTGGATCAAAGGGAGCGCAGGTGGCAAAACATGCACTTTGTAAGGTTAAATCAGCCCTGATTTGTGCATAATGTGTATGTAACAAATATTCAGCTATTACACTGCTACCATGAGAAATACATCCTAAGAATGTGCCATTACTGAGCTGTAAAATGCTAACAAAATACTGTCATCTTGCACTGCCATTATGAATATCTATGCCAGGGGTGCCCAAAAGGTTTTTTCATGGAGGGCAAAAATGGAAAAGTATTAGCAAACAAAGGGCCAAATGCAATACTGTACTGTGTGAAGAAAGACCAAATGCAGGTCTATGATTAAATATCCTTTAATTATGTGTTATTGAGGAGACTCTTGACAGTCTATTCTGTCACTGAATCAAAGAACTACTTACAAATCTTTCTTGAGGGCCAAATGAAACTCCTTGTAGGGCCGAATTTGGCCCACGTGCTCCACTTTTATGCCTTTACGTGTTTTGGAAAGGCCAACCCACACTAACGTGTGACAGTGAGAGAGTTTGAAAAGCACAGTATCTCAGACCTGTCTTTCACCAAATTAAAGCTTGAGTTCAGAGGTTTATGAAATCTTTATGAACTTCGGATATAGGCAGGGCGATATATAACATGTCCTATCTGCTTTCCCGACTTAAGCCACAGCCACCCTATATTTAGATAGATCGTTTATTTCGAACATATACCTTAAAACAGCAAGAATCCTAATAATAATATTAATAATAATTCAAAAAAACAGCAATGCAATACATAAAGAACATTAGCATTACATGAGCATATATTACTGAAAAACATCCACACGCTCCAACTGGAGTGGGATGAAATTACATGATATGTCATTTATCAGTAATATTATTTGAAAACATACACTGCAATAAGTAATAATGGAATTAATGGTAACACTTTATAACAAGGGTAAATTAATTCATGCATGAATTCACCAAAATGAAAAAAATACTTGTGATGTTTACAAAGTTGCTGCATGAACATAATGTTTCTGGTGTGCCAAATATACCTTACTGTTGAAATTAGCTAATCCTAAATTCATTCATGACTTCATGAGGATTAGGTCCTCTATATTAAAGTAGTGTCCATTTGAATTAACTTTTGCCGTAACACACCATTTGAAAGGACGTGTTTCACAATGTATTGGACTAATCCTGTTTCCAAAGGTGTTCGTCATTCCTATGAGTAAGTATGTAAGTAAAGTTTATTTATAAAGCACTTTTCACAGATAAAAATCACAAAGTGCTGTACAAACATAGGAACAGTACAATGACATAATAAAATTCATACAATAACAAATAATTAACAAAAAGTGACAAAACCCATCAACCAAAAGCTTAAATAAAACAGTCTTCAAGTGCTTTTTAAAAGCATCGACAGAGTCAAGCACACGGAGGGACAGGGACAAGTCATTCCACAGTCTGGGGGCTACAGCCTGAAAGGACAGGTCCCCCCGAGTTTTAAAGCGAGTCTAGGGGACTTTCAGGAGACTCTGGCCTGAAGATCGGAGTGTGCGCCCGGACATGTAAGGGCACAACATGTCAGCGATATACTGAGGGGCCTGACACGCAACGCCCGGAAAGTGAGGACCAGAACTTTGAAGTCAATTTGAAATTTGACTGGTAGCCAATGAAGATTTGACAAGACGGGGCTGATATCGGCTGATCTGGGTGTACCAGTCAAAAGCCTAGCAGCAGAATTCTTTACCACCTGAAGTCTGCTGAGACAGGTCTTACTCAGGCAGGTAAAGACAGAATTGCAATAGTCAAAACGAGACGAAATTAAGAAATGAATGATGGTCTCAAGGTCTATGAGGCTTTGATATGTTGACTGTGTTGGCTCTCTGTCAGCAGCATATTCATCTTCTAAATCTTCTAAATCATCAAGCTCTTTGCCAAAGTGCATTGACTTGCGGCAAAACATCTGTCAAATCCCTATAGTAACCCTTTAGTATGCCTGCAGGCGGGCATACTGCCACTGAACTGTTGCGTTGTGATTGGCTGTGCGCACCAGCAATCACCTATAAATTGTAGCACCTGTAAACAGTTCGACCTCTGACTTCTCATACATCCGGTGCCGCGTTGTTGTGGTTGTTGCTCCTCGTCGCTCTCCATTCAGGTAGTGTTGATTTGACAAATATTAAAAGTAATCATACTCTGGTTAGGTATTATTAGGCTTTAACATTGTGCAGTCTGCTGCGGTGCATGTTGGGCCCGCAATGAGCTTAGTACGGCTAGTCGCTGAGTGTATAGAGTTCGGGAAAACCCACTGTTGCCATGGAAATCCGCCATGTTTGCAGCTACTAGCAAACATTATTCATAGACTAACATTGGCAAGAAACATTATAAAAAGTGTAGAAAGCAGCCGTGGAACA
>OMNZ01075012.1:0-12589 GCA_900303255.1 Lesueurigobius sanzi
TTTTTAATCTTTTTTAACATTTTTACTTATAAACAACTACAGTACATGAGCAAACAGCAAAAAACTGAGGCACTCAAAAAGGTAGAAAAAGTTAAAAAGCCTTTATTTTACATGGCTTAACATCATCAAAATGCCTTCGTCAGGGCAGAGTCGAGATGGTGGACTGGAGCCCTCTTTTGAAGTGGTTAGCAGGAGTCACATGCACAAGGTGGGCTGGTCCATAGTCACCTGGTGTGTGACTCCTGCTAACCACTTTAAAAGAGGGCTCCAGTCCACCATCTCGAGTCTGCCCTGACGAAGGCCCCTGAGCCGGAACGAGTTGGCATTTTAATGATGTTAAGCCATGTAAAATATAGGCTTTTAAACTTTTTCCACCTTTTTGAGTGCCTCAGTTTTTTGCTGTTTGCTCATGAAATATGGTCCCTGCACTGAAGAGCACGAAAAGGACATTGTTCTAGACACATTTTGTACAAATAACCTACATCCAAGTAGCTCTCCTGCAAATCAAGTCTTACCAACTACAGTACATGCTCCATATTTGTTTATGATTGATATTTGTTTTCATATGCATTGTTTACTTTTTTTCATAAATAGTGACAGATCACTTCATTTACATTTAAATACACAACCATAAACCCGTCTCAAAAACAAAGAAATGTACCACAAGTTAATCTTCTTTATAATTATAAACACTATCATCACAAAGTCATTTTTTTGTGTGACAGTGTTTGGTTCAAGTTCTTAAAATGGCATCCCTCTACTGTCCTGACTGTGTTATTGGCCATTCACAAAACCAAAATACAGATTATCTCTAAATGAAGTTAAAGTAATTATGCTTAAATATTTCCCAATCAAGTCAAAATGCATTATAATAGAATATAGATGATAACACAAAAAACATTTATTCAAAAAACCTCAAAGCTCAATAAATCAGGCTCGGAATAAGATATCGAACCACCCTCCAACAAAAGCCTTCAAAGTACAAGACTGGAAAGTTTGCTGTATTTCAGTCTCTTCTCACTTTGTTTCATTTATTTGGTTGGGACAGTGCATGCACATGAGAACGCATGTAAACACACCACTCCGGATTGTAGCCTTGGGCTAATTTCCATCCGTTGTCCCATACCACTCACAAACACACTTTCATTCATCCTAATCTATTGTACATGTTTTTAGTGGTAGGGGAAACCAGAGCACCTGGAGGAAACCTACACAGACAAGGGGAGAACATGCAAACTCAACACAGAAAGGCCCCGTCCTGGCCCGGGATCGAACCCAGGACCTTCTAGCTGTGAAACACGAGCGCTAACTGCTGTGCCACCGTGCCGGTATGTGCACAGTAAGTATTCATTTTAAAGCAATCGGAAATTCAGAAATAGAGACGAGCTGGAGAAGTGTGGATGACGAGAGGTGTAGAACAGTAACCCCAAACAAGATGTATCTTATGCCAACCCATAAAGCAAGTAAGTTTAAGCCCTTCTAAATGTTTATGTGTGAATATGGCTTATCCTCACTGATCTCCACACTCTCGACGCTCATGTGTGATTAACCATGTCCAAAGGGGAAGGCTCACTTAATCAGTGTCATGTAATTAGCTTTCATCACTGCATCGTTCACACACCCCAAAAAAACTGAACTGAAATGTGGGCCAATTTCATTAAGTTAAAACATGAAACATGAATTTAAATTGAAGATTGTTCATTGTTTGGGCGGCATGGTAGCACAGTGGTTAGCGCTCGTGCTTCACAGCTAGAAGGTCACCTTTCTTTGGAGAGTGTTGCGTTGCTCAACGAGCGAGTGACATCTCTCTGTCACGCGCACTTCACAGTCTTCGAGCTCAGAAACTCTTGTTTCCACATGCGTTACCCGGTTCGTAAACCTGGCCTACACCTGGTCTAAATGTGACCTAAGCCCGGTCTAAACCTGGCCTAAACCTGGTTTAAACATGGTCTAAATGTGACTTAAACCTGGCCTACAACTGGTATAAACCTGGTCTAAATGTGATCTAAATCTGGTCTAAATCTCAAGATTTGGAGAAATTCTCTGTATTTTCTTCCTAAATTCCGATAATCCTGAATAATTGTACGATCGCAATATTTTCCCTACAAAAATCGTCCAGGCTGTGCAGGTCGTCATTCATTAGGTCCAGCTTGCTGTTGATCCCCGTAATTCCTTGCCTCATTTCGGCCCGAAATTGCCTGACTTCCTGGAGAATCTCCTCCTTTAGTGCTGCCAGTGTAAAATCCTGGGGAGGGTCACTGCTAGCGGCTAACTCCTTGTTAGCGTTAGCCTGAGCTAGCTGGGGAGTAGCCTTGACTTTCTGCGCTTTTCTGGTTTGGGACGTCATTTTTCCATCTTCTTTTAGAGCCTAATATGAATCGAGTCCCCTTTGGAAACGGAGTGTAAAGTCACAACACAGAAAAATACGTTTAGAAGGGGGTAATAAGGACAGAGTGAGGGAGTGAAGTTCCCAGTGTGCTTCTCAGTCAGCCATCTTGCTTCGAGTCCCCCGGAGTGGTGTGTTTACATGCATGGTTCTCATGCATGTTCCTTAACATGCACTGTCCCAACCAAATAAACAATAAATGAATAAAATAAAAAAGTAATGAATCCCTCACTTCTGCGCATCCAAACTGTAGACTAGACTATCTTAAAAACTAAGAGATTAGTACTTAAAACATCCAAGACTACAGCACTTAAGTGAACTACTTTACTGGCCACCTCGGTTTAAGTTGTACTACAAACATTACGAAGACTACAGGGTATAAAGAAGTTGTAAAAGCCGGTGAAAAGCATAATAAAGGACCTTTAAAACTATAGCTGTTATGAGCAATACATGCCTGCAGTAAAGGCCATTTCAGCACTGAACTCATAAGAGTGATTCCCACAGCATATGAACAAGACGGAGAGGCCATCACCTCATCACATCGGCTGGTGAGACGCTGTTCTGAGCTCTGGAGGAGGAGATGGATTTACCATGCAGGAATATTATGTGAAATGTGAAACAAAACACAGAATAGGTATGCTTTTCATGAGGGAAAAACATTGCAACAAAGGCACAAGATTGTTCTATGGAGAAATACTACTGAAGAACAACTTCTTTATTCAAGATAATGTTGGCACAATTGTGTAAGCCTGATATTGTTTTATTTTAATTTTAAAAACAATTCATTACTGAAGCTAAGGCTGTACCCAAATGTTCATGCTAGAGCTGGAAATCTTGAGCTCGGGCATAATTTTTTATCATTTTACTCGGGCCCGGGCCGGTCTCAGGTTTGCGCTATGACTTTAAATGAGCGGTCATGTGATGCAGTTGATGCCGGAAATTATTTGAAGAAGAAGATCAGCGTGAGAAAGACATGGAGAAAGATGCCAAAATAGATGCTGAGGAGGTGAAACGGAGTCTGTTGAGGAAGAGCTGTGTGCCCGTGTGCAGGAGCATTTTTGAGAAGATCGCGCACAGAGACATCGCAGGACAGGATTTGGCATTAGGTCTTTTCTCACGTTTGTGAGGAAAAAGAGGGAAACATTGCAGGACATATAGACATGGGGCCGGCCGGCTTGATCTTCGCGGGACCAAGGAGCCTTTTGGGGAGGTTGCGCAGAGAGAGGGAGACTTTTGCTGGAGCAAGGAGCTCGGTGCAAGCAGCATTTTCCCTGGGGAGGTTGCGCACAGAGCTCCCCGGAGCCCCAGAAAGGCACCCACAACCCAAACTAAGCAATTTAAGCTTTTTGTAAGAAAATACGGTTGTAAATATTAGAAGTAGCCTACCCATGCGCTTCAGACCTAGTTTAGTCCTGGATTAGACCTGGTTTAGTCCTGGTTTAATTCTTTGTGGTTTTGCGCGATCTTTGTAGCCTACTGGCAACTCCTGTCCCTGTTCCTGTGACGGGTCACATCTGAATACGGTCGGGCTGCAAACGGGTTTTAACAAAGCTGTCAATCAAAATGCACCTGTCGGGCTCGGGTTGAATTCTGTCGGGCTCGGGCCATTTCGGGCCTGACTTTTAAGGCCCGTTTCCAGCTCTAGTTCACGCTATTCCCTTTGTAGAGCACTATACAGGTATATTCATTATGCCATTTTGTAGTGGTGTACGAATGTCCAGAGAGGAAACAGTCTCTTGAAAAGTAGAGAGCAGCAATGGTCCATATACACCACAATGCAGTGGGAAAATCAGCAGAGAGCAGCCAATAGTGACTGTCTTTGTACTGGACACACGTGGATGAATGAAAAAATCACAAATGCTATTGTATAATTGTGCATTATTGTTGAAGAAAGCACTTAAATATAATTAGTGATGGTGAAAAGTTGCTCACGCTAGCTGCTAACCTTTAGCTTGAGATCGATAGCTTCTCCCCAGTCCAAGTCGTCGTCTTTAGTCTTGTAAAATGATGTTGAATACAACTTATCTGACAAATACACACTGCATATCCATTTATATTGAATGGCCACTTGAATTTAGTTGCAAAAATCAATTATTACCAGATGTTGGCGATTTGTACACAAAGCTCACTACTTTCTCCTTGCCGCAGGTCACATGACTCTGGCACTTGGGTAGACACACGCCTTACTATTGATAACACATCATCAGTAGTGTAAAAACTAACATGGCAGTCTATAGCAGGGATCTCCAACCAGTAGCTCGGGAGATACTCACCAGCCCTTCCCAAGTAGCTCCCCAAAGGATTTCTACATTTCTACACGCAAGATGAGTCAACACTCTCCAAACATTTAGGTAAATATAGAAAAGAATAAAGAGGAAACTCAAGTCACTTAGTTAAATATGGTTGAAATAAGAAGATGGTCACAGGTGAATTCCACTTAAGTTGCATATTACACGTATTTATTCGAAACATAAGTAGTTGTAATATGTAAGGGATAATGTGTAGTACGCTGGTTATTAACAGAAAAATAAGTACCACCAGGGCACTTGAAGGTACTTGTTTTCCCGATAATGAACTCTATATTATCCCGCTTATTATACAGCTACTTGCCTACGACACAAAATAAACTTCATACAGTCCACTTTCATGAAGGCCGAAAGGTTTGGTTAATGACTTCGGCGGCAAATAAATTAGTTCCCAAATGTTTGGTAGCAGCAAGGCGACTTATAGATGTTAACCTGCACGTTCCCGTTGAAGGTGCAGTCGGAGAGACCCAGCTGCATCTTCCGCAACAGACGTACTGTATTTTGGGTCTCAATCTCGGAAGACTTTAATAACCCAAACAGTATTGGTTATTGTATTTTTCTCATGTCAGTTTTCCTCTATTTCATTAATCTCATTAGCTGCTAGCTGTTTCTGTCTCTTACTGGTCTTCTCCTCCTGTTCTTCTTGGTTTTTTCTTTTACTTTTTGGAGACGGCCAATTGGTAAAAGTGCTCAAAATCCCAGTACTCGCCGTAAATATTAAAATTCACTTCAAAGTCACTAATTTTTTCGACCGCAGGGTGTCGCTGAAAGCTCGTTGCTGATTTTTTTCCGGTAGGATGAGTGACCGGACTACGTGCGGAGTGATATGAAAGACCTGTAACAAGCACAAACTTGACAGCGGTCATTATTTCCTCTAGCAGCAAATAATGACCGGTAGAACTTTGAGAAATTCCATTCAAGTCAATAGAGCGTTGTACTTGCATTGTGAAGAGTCATATAATAAGTTTCCACAATAGTTACTTAAATACTGTAGGTTATAGGTTGTCATCCAGATCCATTCATTGAAAACTCACTGCACTTAAATAGCATTTAGCTGGTGATTAGGAGCAGGTTTTGTATTACTGGCAACAGTATAATTCAAAATGCTACACAGTGTTGCATAAAGTATAAGAAAACTACTTCTTCCACCAGAGAGCATGTGAGGAGGATAGCTACCACCAGACACAGAAATACAGCAAGCACCACAATGAAAACCAAAAGGGAATATTCTTGCATGGAAATCAGCGCCTTTGTCTCAAAGCAAATACAGCAATAGGAGAAGAGGGATATAAAACAGTAGTTTCTTACCTGGAACGATGAACAGGAAGACGAGGAGGAAAGCAGGGGAAAAGAGAGAAAAAATAAATAAATTAGTGGGTTGTCGAATACGATTTATAACAATTTGATAATGAATTAAAGTCAGCCACAATCGACAAGAGACTCAATGAAAAACATCTCCCGTGATCATTCATATCGTTTATAACTGGGATCTCCAACCAGCGCCTCGGGAGCTACCGGAAGCTGGCCAGTCCTTTCCAAGTAGCTCGCAAAAAGCTTTGAACATTTCTGCAAATGCTTTATGAGTCAAATTAAGATGCATTTATTGCAAAATGCAAAACATTTCCAAACATACAGTATAGCAAAGTCTATAGCGGAAACTATTGCAATTTTCTTTTACTGTGTTAATTATCATCTTCGCACTGCCACTTTTGTTACGCAAAAGCAGTTCTCAGGGTAAAAAAGGTTGGAGACCCCTGGTCTATAGCCAGCTCTCGTTCCTTATTAGTGAGTGAACAATCCAACGTGTGGTGAACTCTACTTCACAACAGAGCCAACATCGAAGGATCAAAAAGCAACGTCGCTACAATTCAGTTATCCCTGTGGTAACTTTTCTGACACCACCTGCTTAAAACCCAAAAAGTCTGAAGGATCTTGTGAGTATATTCAGCTTAAGAGTTCATTTTTCAATATAGGCATTAGGCAGAGAGTGGCACTATACAGAGACTGGGCAGTTAGGGTTAGTTAGAGTGTACATTTGGACACAGACCAAGTTCATTTCCATTGGCGACACAGTGCCCATACATCCATGTTTCACTGCATTTTGACTGGCCACAACCAGGTGCAACTGTGTCAGATGAGGGCCAAACCGAGCGCATTGTGGGATCAGCCTCGGCCTCAGGCCAAAGTGAGCTGAACTGATACTAACATGACGTGAACAGACTGCTGACCTCTGATTTGTCAGAGAAGAGAGATGACAGCCCTCACTGACCTACCAGATTATTATTATACTGCGGTTGTAGAAGGTGATTTTGCCAATCCATGGCACTAGGCACAAAATTAGCACATAGTTTATCTTCATAGTTTTAGCAGCTTCTTTCCTCTAGTTTTTGACTTGGCACTTCAGAATAATTTTAAATGCATCAAAAGGGAGCGTTTGTCCACAGTGTTCTCATTGCGTCCCACAGACTGTATAAACTTTGCTTTCAGTCGCCTATTGTGCATTCCAGTCAGTGTTGCATGTTGCGCTCTGTCCGGAAACGCTAGGGGTGTCCAAACTGGGTTGAGAGGTTCACACCTTTCCCCACAGCTGTATTTAATCTGGAACCTTCTGCCTCACAATAAAATGTTAGTTTTTGAGATTTTAATTGTGTAGAATTGTTAAACTTGCAGAAAAATCTCATCTGGTGATTTGTGCCAATTCAACAATAATCTTGTGGGCCACCAAAAATAGGGCCCTGGGCCGCACTTTGGGCACGACAGAGTCGAGGGATTACGAGTGAATGTACGTACTGCGCCCTGTGCCGCGTAAGGTTATAGAGCTTTTCTGGACACTCAAAGGCACTTTTTACATGGCATTATTCCAGACATGGTGGTGGAAAGCTACTATTGTGTGTATATGTGTGGCTCCACAAAGTACCAATCTGATACCACAAGGTGTAAATAAACATGTCTATTTAATTATGTTTAACTGATGGTGCTAAACTTTGTGATTGTTACATTCTCAGACAGACTTTCCCTGGACACTGACCATCTCACTGCTTGAATTGCCTTCACTACCATCTAACACTGATAGTATAACCATGTCTCAATCCCCATCCATCCAAGAAAGCACTCTCCGAAAACACAGGTGTTAAAAAACAACACTTTTCCAAATCACATACAGGGCGAGTTCTAAAACCTGAAATACCAATGCACACAGCTTTCCAAAAATGATCCAAAAATGTCTGACTTTAGGTGTCAGAATGTATTATACCAATTACTGTACGTACTGCATTTTGTGGTCTAAGAAAAGCCCTCCCGAGACAGCAATTAGCGCGAGTTTACTTCATGTCAAAACAGCCAAATGACTAAATTAAATTGAGCGGGATGAGCTGTCTGTCGTGTGGAGCCGTACTGACTGCCAGTTCCTACAGCTGCTATTGCAATGTTGATTATGCAACATGAAAATTAGGAATCAAAGCCCCAGTGATGCAGCCAAATGTCCAACCAACCTGCAACTTTGGCGTCCCCACTATAATGAAGGACTTTTAACTTATCAGCAGAGTGCCTCGAACTTGTCATTTGCGATTTTTGTATGTTTTTGCACCTATAGGGCCTCCTTTATATTCTTTGAACCTGGAACTTTATTGAGTGGATTTTTTTACGGTGAAGGGAGACTATTTGAACATAGGTTTCAAGTCTCCCCTTCTTGTCAGGAAACTACTATATTTTAACCTTTTTAACGTTTTCTACATCAGTGTGCCTTGGATTTTTCTTTGGGAACAGCCACATTCTTCTGTTTATCCACCCAAAGAACCAGCCTTTTTTGTTGCTATATTTTAACCTTCTTTCCCGCCGTCCTTCTGTATCAATATTATGTCCTGGATTATATGAAAAATAAAAATCACTGCCTCTCCAAATTGAACCACTTGGGCTTTTGCTGCTGGACAGTTCAACAACACTCTAACGTCCACGGAGAAAACACACTCACGTAAATTAGAGCAAGAAGGTAGAGTCCAGTTAGCGGGTGAATGAGACTGGGTAAGGGGGTGAGAGAGGATCCAGAGCGCTCGCTGTGAGTCAGACCCATTGGTCAATGAGAGGCGCCCAGGAACAGAGAGCCAGAGCCCCCGCTTCAGCACCACGGAGGAGTGGCCATCATGTCCAAATTTAACAAGTGAAACAGATTTAACTGATCACAAACAGTCACTTTGTTGTCAGAATAATGAACGATGGCGAGAAAATTGTGGATTTTTGGATTAGTAGCGGGAAGGTTGCAAGAAAAGTTTTGGAAAAGTCGCGATTGCTAGATTTTGCATTAATAGTTGCGGTCACAGAATCCTGGAGGGACTGATTACATAATTGTGTGTTGAATGACCTTAAATAAGACATGCAGGGCTATAGTCGCCGTAGTTATGGTGCGTTTCAATTGTCCACGAAGGTCGAAACTCTGAGCTGAGAAAGACGTTTCCTTAAAGTTTAATGAGACAGTGACACAAATACATCATTTAAAGACACAAAGTTGGTATATGTCAGCTTTTGATGCCCCTAACAAACCTATTTTATAAACCCAAACAGTGTGGTTGTAATTAAGATGTCATAAATCATGTTACGAATCATTTACAGGGCGCAGTTAGCTCTTTTTGTCGTTAGCAACATTAGCATCATTAGCATCACAGATAAAACACTCTATTTAATAACTGCTGAGGCTCATCTACAGCGGGAGCTGAGTGGCCGAAAGCAGCGGGTTAGTGGAGAACAAATAAAGAGGTAGAAACACAAGAAATATTTTTAAAATACTGGAGTCGGATGTTTTTATTTATTTGTAACACATTTCCACCGTGCGGTTTCCTCTAAGTCGGGGTTAAGAGATACAACCAAAGTTTCCAAGTTGGAATTACAGGGTTGGTGCGTGTTCTAGTTGTAATTTCCTGGTCGGAGCTCGGAAAATCAGACTTCTGCGATCAACTGGAACGCAGCATTAGAGAAGGTTAAAGGTGCACAATGTAGCTGTTGTAACACATTGGAAACTATGGAAACAAGGGTCATTGGGTGTGTATTTTTAGCTTTTTTGTACATCTGGTTTAAAATGTAAGGAACAGTAGAGCTTGATTGGGGTGGTGGGACGGCTGGCAGCAGGCGCTGGAAAATGGCCCTAATTTTCTTATCCAAAACTTGACAGGTATGTATTCGAGAGGCATTGGTTCTACAGAACCCAGGCCACATGAAGCATGCTGGTGGACAGGGTTTATGAGCAGTCTCACGCTAAATGTCCCAGTGACATTTTACTCTCTTTGGTGTTAGAGTCCAGTCTACTCACAATAATAACAATAATAATATTCTCTCTTCAGTGTTACACTTTAAGTCAGACACCATTAGTCACAACAACATGACACTAAATACAATGTTTTCAATAAAAACGCAGAGGCCATATTTCTGGGAATGAATAATGTCTACAGTGTAGCGCTTTGAGAAACTTGGTAATCAGGCTTGAAAAGTGCAATATCAGGGATGATTGCAACACTTTTAGCTTGAGGGCGCTGATCGTTTGAGCTACGACTCTTATTTTAAACCCCAAATACTATATTTGAATGCCACAAAATTTAAAAGATCTAAGCATGTAACTAATATATTTAATTGTGAACAATTAGACAAACAAAAACCTGGATACAGCAGGCAGACTTTGATCAAAACTTCTGCAAAGGTGTTTTGGACCATACATTTCTTATTTTCACTAAACTTAGTCAATCAGATTCTGCTGGAATCATATTCAATACTTGTTAATGCCAGAGGTGGAAGAAGAACTTCTTACTTAAGAAAAAGTGCAGATACAGGACCAAGGATTTGCTTAAGTAAAAGGAAAAGTATTAGATTAAATTCCTACTTAAGTAAAAAGAAAAAGTATTTATTAAGAGTTTAATGCGCAGGATTTTAAAAAAACATTTGAATCAAACCAGGTCTAGAACAAGTCTAAATCAAGTCTAAACCAGGACTAACCAGGTCTAAACCAGGAACCTAAACCAGGACTAAACCAAATCTAAACCAGGATTAAACCAGGACTAAACCAGGTCGTCATAGGTCATATTGAAAACAAAATATTTTTACCCAAATTTTAAAATGTAGTGGAGAAAGTACAGATCTAAATCCAGACTAAACCAGGTCTAAACAAGGACTAAACCTGATCTAAACAAGGTCTAAACGAATAACCCACCAACTCAGGTCAAAACCAGGTCTAAAGCACGTCTAAACCAGGACTAAACCAAGTCTGAACCAGGTCTACACCAGGACTAAACCAGGCCTAAACCTGATCTAAACAAGGTATAAACGAGTAAACCACTAAACAAAGTCTAAACTGGGACTAAACCAGTTCGTCATGGAGAGGTCACTTTGAAAACAAAACACTAAAATACCAATTTTAAAAAATGTAGTGGAGTAGAAAGTACAGATACAGGCTCCAAAACATTTTACTTTTTTCTTATATTTGTACTTTTTACTTTGTTAATTTCCACCTCTGGTTAATGCCTTCATTTTGGCACAATTCCTTGAATGACTTTGAACGATTGTTAAAAACACCATGTCTTTGAATGTGTCCACACTTGTCTGTCTTATGAGAGGCGTCGCACAATTCTAACAACAAACACAACAAAGGTAGATGTTAGAAAGTTTATCCACAGTTCTCATGTTCTCCACATTCATCAGCCTCTCGCGCGACACAAGGACATTAAACACAGAAATCCCATCCAGACGATCTCCATATCTGAACTGCCACGTCAGAGAGGCACAATATTGATATAGTCTTGCTGCAATTACAAGATGAGCCGCGTTCTGGGGAAAAAACAACATTGCCCATTTCCTCTCTGACGCGACGTATGCAAAAACAACCCATGCGCCTCATCCACTGATGTCGGAATATAGCTGCAGTGTTGGTTTAAAAGGTTGTGTCCCTGCTCGGCGCCTCTCGCTCCGCGCTGTGCCACATGTAACTCCCATGGCCTTATCCCACTCAAAAATGAAGCGTGGAAACTAATTGCTTTTTTAATAGCTTGAAACATGGCTTATTGTGTGCGGGTGCGTCCCAGGTGGATAGGAGCATACGAGGGCGCACATGTTGGACACAGTTATGCCATTAAAAAGGAAGCACAGCCGGTGTTTATTCTGGCTCTGTGCTGCATCTCCGCATAGTGTGAAGACAGAAATATACAAACATGATCTTATTGGTGATCAGTGGTGGGCAGTAATGAAGTCAATTTATGTAAGCACTGCACTTAAGTAGAATTTTTGAGGATCAATCAATCAATCAATCGAGTTTTTGTGACGCCCAATATCACAACAGGAATCATCTCAAAGGTCGGTGCAAAGACAAAACAAGTCAAGATCAAATTTCAAACAATGAAATGTCAGCCTGGGGTTTCCCACATCCTTAGACCCACCCCCGCGGCAAGGAAAAACTCAAGAAAACCACGTGGGGCAAAACAGAGAAACCTCGAGGAGAACCACATTGAGGAAGGGATCCTCTCCTATGGACGGATGGGCCAGATGGTTCCCAGGCCGACGAGCCCCGTAGCTGTGTCCAGCCAGAGCTGCAGAGGCTACCTCCACTACTTACTACTTACTTACTAAACCTGTCCCGGTGTCTGGATTCACCGGGTCAATCAGAGACGTGCCGTATATGGTGAGTTTCACCATTTACCGGGAGCTCCGCACGAAAACAGGCTTCGGCCTGTCTCGTCCTGTTCCTGCCGTCACCGGAGCAAGGGTATGTAAACTTTTGGCCACAATTGAAAGGACAAGATCTACTCGGCCGAAATGAGTTTCCTCCACAGGGTGGCTGGGCGCACCCTTAAGCTGCGTCCCGACCAGACCAGGCGAATCGCGCGAAAAACAGATTAGCTTCGCAAATTTATTTATAGCTCGTCGC
>OMNZ01075015.1:11107-24140 GCA_900303255.1 Lesueurigobius sanzi
TTACACAAAAAAAAAATCAGGTATAGTTTTTAAATCAATTAAGGTTCAGTTTATCTGGTGCATGTCACACGGAGAAATGTCTACACACCTTCTCCAAACTTGTTCTGATCTTGATTCTGGTATAACTCTCATAGGTTCGGACTGGATTGGCGGGGGGATTTTGGCCATTCAAACCGCAAGTACCAGACTGTCTTCCCAGGTATATTATACATGGAGGAAGAAATGTTCCTGATATAACGTTTGCATGACCTTCATCAACTGCCAGGAAAATTGTTCAGGATCAAAGAAAAACTCACTTCAGCTGAAATACAGGACTCTGTAAAAATGTATGTTTGTTTCAAGATGCACAATATGTAAACTTTTGATCAGGGACATTTGGCTAGCTTCTAGTTGAAAAGCGTAAACAAACAGGTTTTTTGACAATAAATGGCTTCACGCAACCACTAACCATGAGTGAAATAAAGGTTTTTGTGTTATCATTGATATTCAACGAAATGCATTTCATGAAAACGGTATTCGTAAGAAAGGAGAAGATCCCGGATACAAGCGGCCGAAATGAGTTTCCTCCGCAGGGTGGCTGGGCGCACCCTTAGAGATAGGGTGAAGAGCTCAGTCACCCGGAGGGAGCTCGGAACAGAGCCGCTACTCCTCCACGTCGAAAGGAGCCAGCTGAGGTGGCTCGGGCATCTGTTTCGGATGCCTCCTGGTCGCCTCCCTCGAGAGGTGTTCCAGGCACGTCCCACTGGGAGGAGGCCCCGGGGAAGACCCAGGACACGCTGGAAAGACAAGGTCTTTCAGCTGGCCTGGGAACGCCTTGGGATCCCCCAGGAAGAGCTGGATGAGGTGTGCGCGGATCGGGAAGTCTGGGCATCTCTGCTCGGACTGTTGCCTCCGCGACCCGACTCCGGATAAAGCGGAAGAAAATGGATGGATGGATGGATGGTATCGTAAGTTATTTTTGGCACTGCTGCACTGGAGGAAACCCCTCTCCGCTGGCCTTTAGTATACTGAATTTTAATTTATCATTAAACATAAGGATATGTTGTGGATAAATATGTGATTTTAAGTGAATAAATGTATGAACAATAAACAACCTCTACATTAAAGTGACCCAATGATTAAACTGTTCTCATGTCCTGTCTCCGGTATGAGTCATGGTCAGGCTCCGGTTGGCTCGTGGCAGCCGCTCTGAGCCTGTCCACTCTCCTTTCTCTCTCTCTTTTTCTTCCTCCTCAACGCTGCGATGGGAGGCAGGTGCCGCCGCAGTGAAGGTAAACAAACACGGACAGGGCAGGGGGGTCAACGTGTCCCCACAGACTGGCCTGTCAGAGCGGGGCCCGGGGCCGACGCCGCGGAGCACTCACTGTCATACAGAGGGCTCCTGCTTGGATCCGCCGGGCCACTTCAACATGCATGGCCTGTACGGGAGAGAGGGGTAATGTTTTACAGACCGTCCAGTCACAGGCTAAGGAGCATACCCAGGATCATCATCATCCGAGCTGGGTTCACGTTTACAGAGGTGCCCGGAATCGATAAAGACCAGTGAGAGGAAAAGAGAATGAACAACCAACATACAGAGAGGAGAAGTGTTGGACTTTTTGCGTAAGAAATAAAGGAACAGGTTTGCATTTATAGTCTGGCCATGGAAACTGACTATATTAACACTGGTAGTGGTTGTGAACCTTTTTAGGGACATTTTAAAATACCTGTGATTACATATCAACACAAAAGAAAGCAACTACGTTAGTCTATGTGGTGTCTGTAAAAACATAACATAATAATCTCAATCAATCAATCAATCAGTTTTTGTAACGGCCCATATCACAACAGGAGTCATCTCAGAGGTCGGTACAAACACAAAACAAGTCAATATCAAACATCAATCACTGAAATGTCAGTCTGGGTTTCCCACATCCTTAGACCCTCCAAGGAAAAACTCAAGAAAACCACGTGGGACAAAACGGAGAAACCACATTGGGGAAGGGATCCACTCCTATGGACGGATGGGCCAGATGGTTCCCAGGCCGACGGGTCCCGTAGCTGTGTCCAGCCAGAGCTACAGAGGCCACCGCCGCCAAGCCCCATGGCGTCACTACGGCGACGGCTGTTGTTCAATCCCGAGTTCGCAGTCCACCGGATCCTCGACAGCCAGGGAGCTACCACTCCCCATCTGCAGATGGACAGGGACAGAGAAAAAAGCCACAATGTGAATAGCAATGAACAGACTAAATGTAAAAGTATAACTAAATATTGCAACATTATTTATACAGTGAGAAGGACAAGAGGATAATCTGTATATAATATGTATTTTGCAACTGCAAACTGAACTCTTCAAATACTCATTGCTGACCTCACAGGCGGAAAATATGTGTGTAGATCTCTATTCTGTTATTGTAGCTATTTTTTTTTTGGGTTGTGACCGGACATCCTGTTCTCTTTTGGGGTCCTAATGAGGGGATGTACTGTATTCTAGCTATTAATTTGTTTTCAACTTTTATCAATGTGGTGGTTATGCAAAAACTATGAACTGTGCTGTGTCCACCAGTAATTCACGTCGCAAACGTGTTTCATTTATGAATGTGGATATGATTGTGGTTTGTGTTTTCTTGTATACTTTTGTAATGCAGCTAATGTGGCACTGTAGCCCAAGACAAATGTCCTCTCTGGGACAATAACGTTTATCTTATCTTATATGAGATTGGTAAGAACGGGTGCGTACCTATGTTCTCCGACACTCGAATCATAACCCTGATCTTAACCCCTATCCTTAGCCCTAGCCTTAACTCCTAGGAAAAAACACACTACGATACACCAAGCTAAGCGGCTGGGGAACATAGGTACCTCTGGCGTCTAGAGGGTTACACAAGGGCCCCCAACATATTTGATTTGGTCAATGACTAATCACAATAATACTACTAATAATAATAATAGCCCACATTTTAAATACCTACATTTGTAACTTCTTCTTTCCAAGCGATTGTCCTGCTTTGGCACAGGGTCCACTTTTTGCCACAGTCTCCTCCATTTTGTCAGGTCCAGAGCATCTTCAGGAGTGGCTTGGATTTCTTTAAGCTCATCCTTAATTCTGTCCATCCGCTTCTTGTTTGGTCACCCTTGTGGTCGGCGTCCTCGTGGGCTCATACTGAGAGCCTCATTGCCACGAATCACATGACCGTACCATCGGCCACTCCCATGACTCTTCTGACATGGTCATTTGTGAAATACCTTCATTTCTAACACAACATTAAAAAAGTTTTCCAAAAACTATGCTATAAATACAAATGTTAACACATTGAGTGCCGTGCTGTTTTCGGAACTTAGCCGTAGAGTACTAGCAATCTAGACCTTTTTTTATGATTTTTGTAGTATCACAGCGTATTCTATGTTATAGCTATGGGCACATACTATGGCATGTTTGAAAGGTGAGACTCTAAGCTTGAGTGGGTGGAAACTGTTTATTTCTGCATGCCCCGGTCCCAAGAAATCCCAAGCTAAACAGAGGCTGGTTTTCATCAAAATCAATGTTTTTTTTTTCAAGAAATCCCACATAAGGTGTGTTAGAGTGTCTAGTTTCATAATAATAATAATTAAAAAAGCAATATTACGGCACTCAACGCAGGGCACTCATTGTGTTAAATACTTTTGAAAATTATGTTTTTTTTTTTATTGTTTTTTTCATCACTTGTGGTATAGTTCTGTTATTGACCTGTTTTAGTTGTGGTGGTACAAGCTGCCCATTGACCTAGAATAACCAACAGGCTTCGAGGAAACATCTTTGGCTTTATTTTATTATGTACCTGCGAACATCAGGACAGTAGCCACATTAACCTCTTAAGCCCTAGGCCTTTTTCTCCAAAAATCATGTCTTTACATCCTAGGTGTACATGGCTAATCTTGGTGTCCACACATTTGGTAGAGCTTTGGGATGACGGTGGAAGTGAAATAAAAATAAATGATGTTGTTTGACAATAAAATGAGGTTGCCATAGGTTTGAATGAATTTCCGCCTGAAAAAACACACACATTTTTCCGCAAAAAGGCCTTTTTTCTCCGTGGTGTAGGAAATAACAACAGAAATGGATAATCCCACATCAGCTGTCACTAATTTGCAACTTTGGAATATTTTTCTGCGTAAAACACGTAGGTCAGTAACTGTATCTGAAAAAAAAGTCCCCATTTTCGGGGACTCTGGGTCTTAAGAGGTTAAAATGAAATTCATGCTACATCTTGCATTAATGCTACACATTTTTAAACCCAGCCAGCCTTGTGACGCATAATACATTTTCATTTTAACATCCATTAGACTTTCCGTGTGGGCTCTCTTGAACAGCACAAACAGTTGGTGAGAAGTGGCTCGGTTTGTTGCGACAGACTGCGGTGTTCAGCTCCACTTGTTCGTGATTGTTCCGCTGTCATGGTCCCATAATGCACATCAAGTTAAATGAGCTGCACCGCACTGAAATAAGCAAGAAGTGATAATCAGGAAATGAACCAATGAGGAGCAATTATGCAACATCAACCACACTTCCGACTCGATAATGGACTGAGAACATTAGCAGTGTCAAATCATTCTGCAGTGTTGAGTTTAGGAAGCCAGACATTTTCAAATCTGGGATGGGGTTAAAGTTCACGGAAAGCAAAATAAAAGACCTGATTACTAATACAAGTCAATTAAGGATATTAGTGTACCAATATCAGGCTTAGTGCCCAATTATGAAAGGGTTTTTAGGAAAAAGAAAAAAAAAAAAGGTTTACTATGATGCAACATGATGAATTCAATATGGACACATTATACACAATTGTTTTTGACCAAATTAATTCAATTTAGCGCAATATTTATTAAAAAATAAGTATTATGCATCAAATTAATGTTAGCCAATGGTTTATAGTTAGCGATTTTCCGATGACGTGCAATTTCAGAGGCGGAGTCAGGCTTGGTGTGTTGTGTGGCGGGCAGCACTGACACTGATGTAAATGGCCTAACTGAATATGAAGCACTCCTGTCTATGCTAAATAAAAGCCCCCTGAATAATGATAATCAGGGGCGGATAACAGCCACCAACCCGCCAAATGTGGATAGATGTGGCTTTAATCCCGTCTCTCTAACTATGGCTGCTGTGGAGGGTGAAACTTTATCCAATTCATTTTTATTGGTGACAAAGATGCTCTTTACAACATCACTCTATTCTCCAGCCCTTCATCTGCCTGTTGAGTTTAGATTATCTTTTTAAGTGAGCTCAGGCTGTACCATTATGACCTCAGACCGGCGCTGGTTCAGGTCTCCCTCTCTCGCTCTAATTATCGAATTAAATATGTACGCACTCGGCTATATTAAAGCAGTGACCTACCGCTGTTTCCCCATCGTTTTCTTTAACACATTTACAGCAGATGAAGGCTATTACAATGAACCAAGAAGAACTAAAGTAGGACTAAACCAGGTCTGAGCCTCGTGCTCCCTGCTCAAAGAGGGACCTAATGCAACAGAAGAAAGCTGTGCTACAATCGAAGGTTTACTTTAACCCCCGGGACACAAAGCTCCAACCAGAACATGGATCAGAACCTGCTCAGACCCAGCTGAGTCACGGTACGTGGTGCCCGCGCTTGCTTACGGCAGGGAAGCTATTATCACAAGTTTGGCCAATGGCTACAGTGTATTTTTGTATCTTAAAATAATTTGCCATGGCTGTCTACTGGGCCTGGCTGCTGCCCAGGTCTCTGGCCCGGGATGCGCACAGATCTTGCTCCCCGTGGTGTGGAGGAGGGCGTCCCTATACTCAGAATCTCCTGTAGTTACTCTGAAAGTTCTCAACTCAGAAAATGTAAACAAAAATAACAAACTAACGAAATGAACTAACAAATTGTAAATATGAAAATAATTCCTTCTAAAACTGAGATTTCCACAATCCTTCTCTTGACACCAATAACTATTAAAATGGAAATGCAGTTTTGCTGCTAAAACTGTTTCCTAGTAGTCAGTGATGCACACCTCCTGAGCAGGTTTGGGGTCATAAACCCGTACACATCTAGATTAATATACAGTATGTTGAGAAGCAAACAGTGATGCACGCTTTGATTTTTCCATGAGCAAGTTCATTAAATGAGGTCTGGCATGCAGGAATCTCTCTTTTATTGGTTCATGGTTAGACCAACCACTGTGCCAGTCGGAAGATGCCGTTACCTGCACCGTCTGCACTATCTCCAAAGTCACCACGCGATGATCCTCAACATCGGGCCCCTACACTTACAACGTTTTGTTCTCCATCCAGAGAGCTCATGGCAGTTTTAGGCATGGGGGTGGTCTGGTAGTTAGGCTGCTACACATATCACATATCTACACATATACTCAGCATCGTCTCAGCTCTGGCATTTTGTTGAATAATTTGAATATTGAGCATATTCAAAGTTTCCCTAAGCCCCTCCTCCTTTCACTCCCCTTGGTCCTGTTTTCCCTGTCGGTGCTCTGCGAAGGAGGGATAATCTGTGTTCATCACAAGGTAAGGACAGCACTTCCTGATCACAAAGGGCAGGACTTGGGATAAATTGGAGGAGCATGGTATAAGCACTATGGTACTTCAAATAATACCTGCAGAGGAACTATATTGTATCATGGTAAAAACAAAAGCTCTATACAAGTCAAATTTGCTTATATCCTCCCGTTAACATGTTCCGATCTGCTAACCCTCTACACCTACTGTCTTCTCTAACGTACCACTGTCAGCTGTTGCTGAATCTCACAACACATCTGACACTTTCCTAAACTCATTGTCAGTAGCTTGCCCACACCTCTTCACCTTCCACACCTCTTCACCTTCTTTCCACTGACTACAAACTTGTGTTCTTTCTGCATTTCTGTCAGCATATTCTCACTAATTGTGTATGAAAGCCTCTGGTTGCCAGATCTGGACCTAGGTCCACCATTTGGGGTCCCTGCACTAAAGCATTGAAGCGACCACGAAGAGTGATACTAGTGGATTTAATTTCAATAGTGAATGTTATGGATTTCTATTTCAGTTGTAGGGCAGGTGCCAAAACAAGGAGAGGAAGAAAGACATTCCTAAAAAGAAAATGTCCAAATGTTATCCCTGATCATTATTTGACAGTGATTGTATTCACAAACCTGCTATATAATTCTTATGGCTGAAAGTCAACATCATGCATATGTTTTTCAATATTGTATAATTAGACCTTAGTTCATATGTGCTGACAAAGAAGATATTGAACTTTGGACAGTTTCTGTTTATGTGGATTGAGCCAGGAATTACAGAGAAATTGGCTAGAAGACTAGAAATCTGATTTGACAGTTACCCTATTACTAGCACAGAATTTTCAGCTGCCCTCCACCTCACTTTTAAACTCTAGGCCCTTTAGAAAGTTGTGATGTCACGTGAAGGCAACCTATTCGGAAATGATAGGCCAAGTATCGCAATATCGTTCCAATACCAATACATTTCACCTTAAAACCTTGAGAAATCACTGTCATTCCTCTTGTGCCGCTCACCTACTCATTTTATGTAACTATACTTGGATTGTGTAACTACTCACATAACCATATTTAAATAGGGAAAACGTGGAAGAGCTTGGTGGCTTCTAACTTCACCATTTGGATCTATAGGAATACGCTGGGAGATGCTAAATGCTAACAACATCTTTTTGCGTGACTGAGGGCACGCACAAGGACCATACAGGTACGCATCAACTCGTCTAAGCTCAGGTAAGAACATATCTCAGTATGGAAAAACGGTGGCCTGTTCCTTTAATATTGACATTAAGACCCTTTGAATCTGGTCCCATTATCCCTTCACCAGTGAATGCTAACTTGTGTATTCTGCATTTTAAAATCTCCTTTTGCACAACTAGACACTTACTGAGAATTTGATGCAATGATGACCTCAGTAGAAGTCTGCAACTGACAAAAGCCAAGAACCAACTGGACAATTACAGACTGTTATTTTGTGCAGAACGACAAGACTGCACCGAAATCACCTCAAAACAAATAGGATAAACTCCACAGCTGCTTTAAGTGTCAGAGCAATAAATCTCGACTGAACTGTGGGGCAGATCCCGGCTTGTTCAAAGAAAGCGTCTGTGCCCTGGTGTCAGAACACTAACTGAATGAGAGCAAAGGTGAGAAAATAGAGCTGTGGTTCCATTTGATTCTTGTGTTGCCGCGAGTCTAGTGTAAGTAACAGAGTGTCATTCCCTCCCTGCGAATATATTCCCCCTGGGGTCCCAGTCAATAAGCCATTACATGGATTAAAAGAGGCTCTTCTGTCCGCCGCTCCTCGCCTCTGGACAGCGAATGGCTTCTGATTTTTATTCATGGCTTTCTATCACAAAGAAATAGTTGGTAAAGAATGTGTCAAAGCAATTTACTCCTTAACATTTACCCACACAGACACGACCTGTGCAGCTGGATGTCCTGGCTCTGAGCAGAAAGTGAACCCATGCTGCTCCGTGGTCATGGGGATGCTTTCTGCTCGGTTGCCTTTTTCAGCCAAAGGGTAGTATAAAACACGGCAAGTATGTTTTTGTTGGAGAGACAGCATTGTAACATGTAGCTCTTAAAAGTATAGGCCTACGAAAAAAAACGAGAGACCAAGGCACAGGATGATAAAATTTGAATCGTGATCTGATTCTTGTGATCTGCTTTTTTGTGACATCATCATATTCAGTGGTTTTTAGAGAGAAACGGGACACAAAGTGCTCAGGAAGTCAGTACCACAAAAGTCGTTTTTTTTTGAGAAAGATGCTCTTTGGAAATTGGGGAATAGAAACTTAAGAGAAAAACAAAGAACTAAAGCACTCCTCCCACATTGTAATTCTCTACTTACATTTTCTAAAAAGCCTTTATTGTGCTGGGCTAATATACAGTATATTAAAATCTTTTAAAACATATTGATGATTTCTTCCACGCGTATCGGCTCCAACAAGTCTTTGTCAAGAAGTGAGGACCAGCAGACTCCTCTTTTATAAAAGAGAGGATGTAAATAGAGAATTATAGACCACCTTGGTCTCTTGTTTTTCTCCCCCAAACAAAGACAACAAAGAGCACCTTCCCCAAAAAACTACTTTATGGTACTGACTTCCTGAGCGCTTTGTGTCCAGTTTCTCTTAAGGATAGACCTATCTAATTTCAAATTTGGCCAGTGGAAAAAGGTATGTTTGTTCTTACAATGAGAAAAAGCTTGTTATTTCACCTACATTCATATGTATGCTGCTTACCTACTCAAATGAAGAGATCACATTTGCTAAGTCCAATCCCATGAATTCTCGGAAGCTAAGCAGGGCCTGGTCAGTACTTGGATGGGAGACAACTGAGGATTATGAGGAAGCCTGGGTGAATGTAGTTTGTGAGTGAGTGTTGGTGCTGGTTGCAGGCTTCTGTCAGTCTATCCCAGGGCAGCTGTGGCTACGATAGAAGCTTACCACCACCACCACCACCACCGAGTATGGTGTAAATGAATACTGCAATGTCAGGTGTCTTTGTGTGTCCAGAAAAGCTTGATATAAAACCAAAGCATTAATTATTTCAGGTGTAGTAATATATTATCCACCCTCACAACAAAAGGGTGAACATATAACAACCAGAGGATACTCCCAGTGACATAGAAACTGCAGTAGAACTACAGTACTCACGACATCAACAATCACAATTATTTGCAGAACCATCAACAAATCTAAACGAAAGTAACGCAAACTCACTCAAATCTTTATTGTTAGAAACCGTGATTATAAAAGAGATATGGGAGCAGCATCCATATCGCAGTGGTGGTCAAAGTACTTTGTATTATTACTTGAGCGAAAGTACAGCGACTGGTAAAATATTACTCCAGTGAATGTAAAAGTTGCTCAGTAAAATTATCTTTGTAAATGATCAAAATTCACTACCTGCACGGCAACGCAACAACACGACGAGGACAATCCATTTCCTTGTGGTGAATCTGTGATATTGACAGTATATCCACACTGCCCCCTAGTGTTCTGGAGTGTTCATCATAATGCCTTTAAATAGGGCATAACACAGAAACAACTTCAAACTGTCTACTTATTAGAAATTTAGTGGAGTAGAAAGTATTATCTTTGTATTCCAATCACACTTGAATAAAAATAATACCATATACGTTCTCAAGATCCTCAAAGACTCTACATAAACCAAACCAAATCTACTTTTGACCACTTCTGCTGTTTAGTTACTGCTCTGTGCAACTGTTAGCGCTCCGTTTTCTCTTCCCTCTAGAAACCCACTCGTCTGCTTGTTCCTCGCCCGATATCGTCACCATTTTCAAAGTCAATGATCCGTTGGCACCTACATGAGCCTGACACAGCCTGCAACACTGCCAGGAGCTAGTCAACATGGACTTAAAAACCCCAATCGGGGCCAGCTCAACCAAAACAACAAACTTCCAATAGTGTTCCCAATCCAATATCCTGATTATTCCGATGTCCAGCCCAAAGACGTGGCCAAAGCGGTGATTTATGTGGCCAATTAAAGTGGTGGATAATACTGGGCGAGGGGATTTGTCCGGTATGCAGAGGTTAATGATAATCCTCTTCAAGATAAGTGCACTGGAACCAATGGGACTTGAGTCTGCAGTTTGTAGACCACATTATGTGCATGGACAGTTTAAGCATTACATAGAAAATACCCCGAGATAATGTAACTCTCCAGAGAATGTCTTTGCTTATTTCATCTGATTAACGCTAGCAACCTCTTTGTACGAAGTATAAACATAAAAGCGTCTCCCTGGGCCTTGATAGTGGATAAGGGCCTGTGGTATGCTCTCAGTCAACATGATGTAAGTCTTAATCCTGTCGTAACTTCTCTAGTTTGCACTTAAAGCCATACTGCCAATCAATTCACTCAATAAATAGAATAATAGTTGTGTTTTTGTTGGTAAAATTTACTTAACAAGCATCTGTCAGGCTCAGGGCCTTGGTAACAAAACACATATGATGTGCATGACAGAATCCGCTCTTTTGAACGGCTCTTTAAGGTGAACGGTTCGAACGGGATCGCATTTCCGAAAAGAGCCGGATCTTTTTCAGTCAATTTGACTCAAGAATCAGCACAACACCAGAGAAGGTTTTCGCACTAATTTGTCAGGCAGATGTAGCCTTTGTTCATTAACTGTGGCACAAAATTTGATTCACAAACACGTTTTTTTTAAGGAATAAAAATCATCCCCAATATCATCTTATTTAACTCTGATTTAGCTCTGGTATAGTCCGGTTTTTGTATCATTTTAGCCCTGGCTTAAACCTGATTTAGACCCTGTTTGGTCCTAGTATAGCTCATGTTTATGGTGCGTTCCATTTGGTAACTTCTAACTGGAACACCCCCCGAAGTCGTATTACCCACTGGGAAAGTCGGACGATTCTCTCAAGCCCCGAGTTGAATTTCCAACATGGCCGCTGCCAACGTGAACCGCCAATCAATTTACTAGCACTGCAGACTATTTTTGCGGCACTACATGAGCCACAAACATTGTACGATGACTCAAATATAGGTGAAAATCCTGCTGTAAAATTTGCATTGGAGTGTTATGTGCAAACTACAACAGACACGGTGCTAACAAATGCTAAAAACAGTAGCCCTTTTTTGTTTTGGTGACAAAACTCCGACTTTGTAACCGGAACGTCCTCAACTGGGATGTGACGTAATTCCGAGCTACAACTTCCAACTTCCGAGGTAAATGGAACGCACCATTAGTCTCAGTTTAGCCCTGGTCTAGTTCTGATTTTTTTTTGTCCAGTTTTAGCCCTGGATCAGTTCTAGTTTAGCCCAGTTTTAGTTAGATTTTGTTTAGTCCAGTTTTAGTCTTGGTTTAGACCATGTTCAGTCCTTGTTTTAGTCCTTTAGGTTAATTTTAATAAGAAATGCCTAATATCTACCCATAATATGTATATAAAAAACAATATAAGGAGGGTTAGCGGGTTGATCTCTGCAGGTGTACACTGTAGTTGTGTCCTTGGGCAAGACACTTCACCCACTTTGCCTCCAGTGTCCAGCGTACATTGGTGTATGAATGAGAGTGTGAATGGGTGAGTCGTTCCTTGATGTAAAGCGCTTTGAGTCCCTAAAGCAGGTAGAAAAGCACTATATCAATGTGACATATCAATGTGTGATAAAAAGGGGCCAGTCTTTTGAACGGCTCTTTGAAATGAACAGATCCCAAAGACTCTGCTCCCTGTAAAGCGCCATAAATCCCATCACTACAATTTAATTAGATAAAATTATACAGAATAAATCAATGAGCAGCCATGGAGGAGACGAGCGGACAGGCAGCAACAAGTCAGGGACGCCACCCGGCTTAAATAGGGCGGAGCCTCGACCTCGCACAGGACGGGAGGGGCCAGCCAGAAGAGCTGGGGCCTTTCCGAAACCAATAACTCCTTCCTTCCACTCTCCACTTCCACTAAATCATCAGTGAAGGCACCTTCAGATGTTCCTTCAGAAGAGCGCTTGAAGCTGTGGCTTTCAGATGCACTCTCCCACACCGACAAACAGACACGCCCCTTTACCGTGTCAGCCCCGCCCACTAATGTTGCAGAAATGAAGAGTTTGTTTGCAAAAGCAGATATCTCCATTTTTAATTTTTTGCTAAGTTGTTTTAAATTTGTATTACCGTACTCTGCACATAGCACCAGTAAAGTTAAAGGTGAATTAATTTGATCAATAACAACTGACTTCATATTTCTGATGCACTAAAATAGATCTGGTCATTAAAATCTCATCTACAAAAAGAGAAAACTACAAGTATATGTTGATTTTTATCAATGGCACTTATCTGTTTTTGCAAATAAACTCTTCAAATGAACAAAAAAAAGCTGTACTTTATACCAAAAATGTATGATACACATCAAAATGAAAGATGTCACTTTTAAACTTATGCATAGAATTCATACATGTTAAGATATAAGACAATTGACCCTAACTGAACCAGCGCCGGCTCCAGAACGAACTGACTGAGGGTGCATTTGTGTTTCATCGGGGTGCAAATATACACCCTTACCATTAAAATACATTGTGATGC
>OMNZ01075017.1:0-11640 GCA_900303255.1 Lesueurigobius sanzi
ATGGCGTTTGGACAAATGCACAAATGAACGGTGTATTTTGTGGCTCTTCTTTTTTTTTTGCTGATCCGAAAAATGATCCGATCCGTGACTCTGATCCGAGGAACGATCCGAACCGTGAGTTTTTTGATCCGTTGCACCCCTAGTATATACTGTATTTACTAAAAATAACGTTTGGGCAGAGCCTTCATCAGATCATTTTTCTTTGAACCAGGTGGCTTAGATCTTCTCCAGAGTGAATGGTGTTCATCAATCTAAAGGCCACACAAATGGAGCCAGTTTCAACAACAACAAAAACATTTGTACAAATACTGTATATAAAACATTTAACACAATGCATACAAAATTGATTACAAAAAGCATTTCAGTTCATAGTAGGGGTGGGCAATATGGCAAAAAATTATTATCACGATTTTCTTTTGGCTTAGAATTGTGATAAAATCGGATTCATGATCTAAGCCTTAGATCATGATTCCGATTTTATCACAATTTATGTGCACCTATCATCTTTCCGAGGCAACGAAAGCATCCGCTTCTTCTAAAAGTTCACAGTTCACTCTGATTGCTTAAAGGGACTCTACGGAAGTTAAAATGTAAAAAATAATATATTTTCCACCCCCTACATGCTCCAGCAATGTCCCGCACTGTACTGTGAGCCCACACCTATCCCACTCAATTGCCGCTATAAGCCTGCACCGTCACTCTAAAGTTGCGTGTTCGGGCCGAGGCAGCAGTCATTCACCAGCTTAACATGGAGACTGCAGTTACAGACGGCCAGAGGTGGCAGTCACGAGTATGAAAATGGACACCCACTGTTGAGTCCCTTTAAATCTCCTGTCACTCACTCGGTGACCGAGCAGCAGGAGCAGTGAGTGGGGGAAAATGTCTTTATTTGTATTGGCATTAAAAAGCATTAAAAGTCATTAAAGGAAATGTGTCAAAAATAAGGCCTTAAATGTCATTACAAAGCATTAAATAGAATTCAGACCAAAGAAAATCAAAAGTTCTTGGGAAATAATTCCAAAGGGCCCCCAAAGGGCTGGGCCATATCATATTGTGCATGTGGGTGATATAACCCTGCCTTAGTGCTTCGTCAAAAATACAAAGCATAGGATCTAGACTAAAGTTTTGGCAGAAATGATACTATTGTATGTCTGCTGTATCAAATTTCTTATTGAATATGGAAATGAATAATACATATGCACCGGTTTGTGGTGTTTGTGGCATTAAAAAATTTTTTTTTATTTGATATGGACATAACAAGAGCATTGGACGGACTAGATGCATTGTGTAAAGTGTTATAGCGAGACTGCTAATTAGTTAATTAGCTTGGACCAAACACTGTCACACAAATAAATAATTTTTAATGATCGTGTTTATAATTATAAATTAAATGAACTTGTGGTTTTGTTGTTTTGGAAACGGGCAGGTTGTGTATTTAAAGGGGGGTAGGTGCTAACAAGCTTTGCTTCTGCCTACTCCTTTTGGGCATCATATCTGCTCTGTATATATTTATTCATTTATGTATTCTCTTTGGCTTTGCTTTCCATGCTGATCTGTACCTTTATGTCCAACTTTGTGAAACTCCGATGCTCAAATAAAAAGACGAAATGAAAATGAAATGTAAATGAAGTGAGCTTTAAGAAAAAAATGAACAATGCAAATTAACACAAATATAAGTCATAAACAAATATGGAGCTTGTAGTTGTGTAAAGTAAAAATGTTGAAAAAGATTTTTAAAAATTCTGTTTCTTTAAAAATAGTGATATCTCGCCCGTGTTATAATGTGCAGCATCAGCAAATCGTGAGGTTGTCATTATTGTTACCCAGAGGTTCACAGCCTTCTCCATTAGTGCTCCCTCCTAGACGGACGGAGATCCAAATTTCCACCTCTAGGGGCAGTTTTACATATTCAATCCCGATATATCTTAGAGATGATATGGGATGATTAGATTAAAGAAAATGAGCTGCCACAGGATGATTTAAGTTCTTGCATCTTCTCGTGCTTATGTGTTCTGTGATGCATGTTTTTAGAACTCTACTTTCCCACATAGGCTTTTCCACAGGGACAAGCAATAAGATAAATCACTGATTTTCTATTACAAGATATGCCCCTCTGATGGGTATTTGTACCTACGGTAAATGGGGATGTTTAAAACTGTTACAGCGTTAGGTGTAATTGCACTGACTACAGCCCCCACAACGGCCATTGTAAAAAATCTAAATAAATTACCCAACACCAATACATTTCACAGAAATTTAAAACAGTTTTGCAAAATCAAATCACATGGGAATAAATGGATGTGCATGAATACTTCTGAACCCTCTTAAAGTATGTTTTTGACTAATGTCTCAACTAAATGTGCTGGAAATCTTTATCTTGGTCGGTTTGTGGTGAAATGTTCTAATAAATCAGCACTTAGACTTTAGCAAGTTAGCATTTTAATTTTGCTGACATTCTGCTTTCAGTTTAGATTAACAATGTACTCATGTGACCGAATTCAACCTAGGCATCACACACTTAAAATGGGTGCGGGAAACACCATTTTGCCGTGGAATGTCTTTGCACAGTTCGTTTAGCGAGAATATTGAATAAAACTGATGGCTTTGATCTGGCTTTGTTTTGGAGAACACATTTTGATAATGCAACACTGTTTCATGAGTAAAGCCTTAAAGAATTTAATCAGTATGACATAATTACATTTTGGAGGACATCTGTGAGGACAAAGCTCTTAAGTAACATCCTCTTGTCATTGACCGTCCATTAGCTCCTGCCTGAAGGACACAGGTTTCCTTCGGTTTGCGGCGGGGAATCAGCTTAGCCTCACTTAAGTGATCAATATTTGAAGATGACACGGTGGACACTAAGTAGTTGGTGGATAATTACTGAACTTTACGTAGGAGGGAAGTGCGCTGGACTGGACTAGGGCTGCAATTTAGTTTGGTAATCCATCACATTCTGATTTCAGGTGGAGGGCAGGGGCCAATACAACAGTTTTCGAAGGAAAATTCAAAAAAGAAAATTCACAAATGTTGTTCTTGGTAATTATTTGATAGTGTGATAGTGAAAATTGTGTGAAAGTTATTTTTTACACATTTCTAACCTCGTGAAGCTAAAGTGACGCTGCTTGAGGACATTTTGATTGAATTTGAATTTGAATATAGTTTAAGATAATGTCTGTACACTGCAAAAAGTTATATCTTGATCATTTAAATTAGCTTGAATTCAGAATACTTCACCTTTATTTTGAGTCATTTTTAGTTGCCAGGTAAAATTATCTTCCAGTATTTTTGCACTTAAATTAAGATTAAGACTTAAAATTAGATAATCAACCTAAATTGACATGAAATAAGATTGTTATTGGTGTTTCGCCTAATTCAAGTGTAAAAAACTTGCCCCATGGACAAGTATCTTGAAATTAGTTTCTCAAACCAAGGACAAATGTACTTATTTCAGGAAAATGTAACTAATTTCTAGATTACTTCACTTGTAATCTTGTAATGTGAGTTTTTAGAGTGTAGAAATAGATTACTAAAATAGTTGACAATTATTTCAATTAGTTGTTTGAGCCCTACACTGGACAGTACCTTTGCCTGGCATTGTTCATTGCTCAATTCAATGTTTTCTATGATTTCAGGTACAAAAAGAACATCAAGGCTCTGTACATTGTCCATCCAACAATGTTCATCCGGACACTGCTTATTCTCTTCAAACCCCTCATCAGGTGAGCTACAGCTGACTTTGGCATGTACTGTATTTTTATGAAGTTTATCATAGTTAAACCGTGTTTTCTGTGTGTGTGTAGTTTTAAGTTTGGCAGAAAGATCAACTATGTGAACTACCTGAGTGAGCTGGAGGACGTGGTCAAGTGTGATCAGCTCATCATTCCGGCCCGAGTCAGAGAGTAAGACATGAACACACGAAAACACATGAACAAGAAACAGGAGAGTAACTTTTACAACTTTTTACAACTTTTACAAACAAAAGTCACCACAACCAGTGTTAATTTTGACCATGTTAGTTAAAGTGGACATATCATACATGCATATAAATCTCAAAAACAGGCATTCAGATAATGCCTCTGTGATAGGGTTGGGTACCGTTAAACGATACCAGCATGGCAAAAGTCCATCCATCTTCTTCGGTTTATCTGTTGCTGGGTCGCGGGGGTAACAGTTCAAGCTGCCCGGATCACATTGCACCAGTCCCTTATGGCTCCTCCTGCAGATGGTGGGTCCACGGGAGGACGGCATCACATTGCTCCTTCACCTCTGGGCAACGTAACGGCCTTGATGGTCTCATCATAAGGAGCTTCTGAACCGCTCTTGTTCTGACCCGTCACCTAGGACCTGTTTATCATGAGAGACCCTACCAGGAGCATAATGCCCCAGACAACAGAGCTCCTAGGATCATTCAGGTGCTCAAACCCTTCCATCACGATAAGGTGACGGTTCGAAGAGGGAAACGTGTTTTTTTTTAATCCATTGCCGCTCATGTTGAGGAGCACATCATTGTGAAAGAGAAGGCCACTGGGTCCAAATAGTTTAGTTTTAATAGCGCAAAAAGTTCCACTTCATCCATCTTTTCGAAAGTTCCGCTCACGGTGCAACTCTTTTTTTCTTTTTTTTTTTTCATAATTAACACGTTGTTTTGTGTGCAAACCCCGACCACTCCAGTGTGTGTGAATGCTCCTCGTGAGGCGGCTTGGAGTCAGCTGTGGCTGTCATGTGTGAATGCCATACATGGCACGTAAGCGGGCTCCATTTGTCCACACTTAGCCCGGTGGCAGTGTGTGAATTTGGCTACTGAGAAAGCGTTGTTGATGTGAAATATAGTGGATAAATTGCTGCGAGTCAAATTGGCATTGAATCTTGCGTAGTAGCTAGGTCTACGCTGTCACTTGATCACTTTACTCATGTGAGGTCCATAAATAAATAAAAATGGGTGCCCAAAACATATTACTTACTTTGGCAATATATTCATCGTTGCACTCATGGTCCAAATCGTATCTCTTTGTTGCCATATTTTGTAGTGACATTTTTTTCCCGGGATGTGCAATTAGCTTATTCTCTGGTATTGTGCCATAACAGGTTCATTGGCCTCAAGTGCTTTCTATCCAGACCCATGATGAATTTCCTAAACCAAAACATTCAAAAGGACAGCCGCTACAGATGGATTTTTTTGAGACTTTGCTTCTGTTTTCAAAAGAGAAGAGCAACTGGCTGCTCTAAAAGATATTGGTTCACATTACTGTCGCACCTTGAAATGTCTTCCTCTTATAAAGACACTCCACTGCTCCAGTCATAGTGTTGTGGCTAGCTAGTTTTGCTGCATGAACATTTTAAAGATGAACACCGTAGCAAATCTACTGTACATGTTTTCTAGGTATGACAACAAGCTGAGAGCAAACCTGAAGCCCTCCGCCCGGCCGCCCATGTCCCCTCCCCGCTCTCCCCCTCTGCCGGACCAGGTGTTCAGTGTGCCCCTCGCTACGTAAGTCCTGTACTAAAAATCACCTTATTTAGCCTATAATTACAGGGATTTTAACCGTAAACAAAGTCCAAACATCTGATTTTTGGTTAATTTTAGATTCCACTTCGAATCCAGATATGTGCTCCACTTCAATTATAAACTAAACTAAGCTAAACTCCACGTGGATAATACCAAATATCCAGAGTCGGCAAAACTTCATAAAATAACCATCGCAAAGGCTGAATTTGGTCATTTTTCTACTTTCATATGGTAGCTAATAGGGCTGCACAATATTTCGCAAAAAATATCGTATCGCAATATTAGGTGATGCAATATCCGTATCAAAAAGCCACAAAATATGGCAAATTCACTTAAGTCTTCCATATGACTGAGATTTTTCCATTTTTTTGCCACCACTCTCTAAAACCAAACATATATGGAACTGATAAATGTGCACAAGTTCAGTTTTAGTGATAACTTTCTTAATTTTGTACATTTTTTGGCCTTGGTTTGGTTCTGATTTAGTGTTTTTGGAGTCTTCTTTTGACACAATTTGCTGGAAAAGATATTACATGTGTCTGAATTGAATAGAAAGGTTACGCAATAATATCGTATCGTGCAGCCCTAGTAGCTACGATGTTTAGGGACCAAACTACGCTGAAATCTGAAATTCTCGAAATTGCTCACCCCATGAAAACTCTAAGGTTTCACCTGACATGTCTCACCTTAAATTGAGACAAAAATGTCCAAGAAAAGAGGAAAAAAATACCTGTTCCGTTGGCAATCTTAATTTAAAATGGTCTAAAAGTACTCAAAATCTACTTTTGAGTCATTTTCTTACCAGAGACAATTATTTTGTCCAAGATATTTCTCAAAATCATCTTGGGAGTCTAAAAGCTCTATGATGGAGGGCTGGATTTTGCCCCCGGGCCTGACGTTGCCTTCTCCTGGTCTATGGACTGCGATGTGTTTTGATAAAGTCCGCCTCCTTGAGCTGCTGTAATAAAACCCTGTTTGATCAGCTGTCCTGCGCTCCCTGTCCTGTCCTCACTCGTTTATTGTCACTATTGTTGGTGTGTTTTTTGTGCTCAGACTGAGACAGAGGAGCGCAGACGGAGATCCTGTTCCCGTGGTGATGAGAGACACAGTTAGCTTCCTGTCTGAACGAGGTAAGGGCCAACACAGCGGCCATCTTTGAATGTACCGAGATGGAAAAAATGTAATGTCATTTTTCTCAAAGGGGGAATTAAAAAGTTGGACCCCAAATAAGCAGATATAAACTCTGATGAAAGATGAATTTGGGTCAATTAAACTTATCTAAATATTTACATTTTTTTGTAGATGACAAATAGTTTAGTATAGGTATCGAAAAACAGGTATCAGTATCGTAAACCAAGTATTGGTAAAAAAAATTTTAAAGGGCAGGAAATGATCAGCTGATAAATATGTTTTTCTAAGCTCATCGATTCATATGAAGAGACGTTTCTCATGTTGTTTCTCTTTTAGGTTTAGAAATGGAGGGCATCTTCAGACGCTCTGCTAATGTCACTCTGGTGAAGGAGGTCCAGCAGCGCTACAACTCTGGTAACTAACTCACAGCCTTTGTCGTTCGTTCATCGCACAGTAAGGTGTTCCTCTGCTTAATGACCCTGGTGTGTGTCTGCAGGCGAGGTGGTGAACTTCCACGACATGGAGGACGTGCACTTGGCGGCTGTGATCCTGAAAACCTTCCTCAGAGAGCTGCCTGAGCCTTTGCTGACCTACCACCTCTACAACGACATCGTCAACTTCACATGTAATTGGCCGCTGACTGAGCCTCCTCTGGTGTCTCTGTGTTTTTGTAAACGTGTGTTTGTGTGTACCTCAGCTGTTTCAGAGGAGAGCCAAGTGACGGTGATGAAGACCCTGGTGGAGTCTCTTCCAGAGGAGAACTCTGCATCGCTCAGATACCTCATCACATTCCTGGCACAGGTGACGAAACAATATTTTCTTTTCACGTCATATTGCTTGTGTTATTATCAAACAAGTTAGACGGGGGCAGTTAAGTTAAAGGAGGGTATTATGCAAAATGGATTTTTTTTAGAGATTTTAAGAATGTTATAATGTTGTTCCCTTATCAAAAGCATAGCTGGAGCTGTGTTACAAGCACATGCACTGCAGAGGCCGCTTAGCAAAACCTCCTCCTGAGTCCCTACGTATCCAGGAAATGTTTTTGTTAGTTTACAGCAGGCATGTCCAAATGCGGCCCTCAGACCAATTTTTGGTGGCCCGCTTCATCACCAGAGATGATTCTTTTTATTGCAATCTTAATAATTCCACACACTTTTTGAGGTTTAAATAACATTTATTGTGAGACAGAGCTTGCATTATGGCTCCCAGCCTAGCCTGGACACAGTTTAAACCTCTCTTAAATACACCTAGTTGAATATTTGAATGCACTGACCACGGATCTGTGGCCCTTCATGCCGTATACATGTCAATTTGCGGCCCTCTGTGAAAAAAGTTTGGACACCCCTGGTTTACATTCTCTGGCAAAGCTTATTCTTTCATTGTAAATACTAAAACAGCTGCCGAAACGACCGCACCATGCGGCTTTGCTTTTTGTTTTCTGTTTTTTGTTTGTTTGTTTGTTTTAACGGCTATGCAGAAGGGAGGGGGGTGGGCTTATTTCTTTTCTATATTTCTTTATTTTAGGATCCCCATTATTAGTATTTACCAAAGTAGAGACTGTTCTTCCTGGGGTCCATAAACCTTTAGAAGAGTGCCTTGTTGAATCAGGGAGTAAGGTCATGATATTTTTTTATATGCCCATTTTAGATCAACATAGCATTTTCTAATCCACATTTTTCAATAAATTATTATTACTAATAATAATGAGCACATTTGATTCACATTTTTTAAATAATCCTGATTTGGCTACTTCATTCATCTTTTTATTTGATCATCTGAGTTTCACTGGAGCCTAATAAATAAAATAATGACTTGTGACACAGGCTTGTAAAGCACAATACAAGTGTTGTATTGTTCTTTACAAGCCTGTGTCACAAGTTTCTCAAAGCGCTATACTGTAGTCCTTATTCATTCACGCCACACTTGGTGGTGGGTGAACTAATATTGTACTTGAAATAAAGGAAAGCTCTTGCACACTGTCTCACTCTTTTTTCAGTCTGACCGAAACGTTGCAATAAAAGCTCAGCTGAAAAAAGAGCAACAAGTTAAGTCAAGTTAAGTATCATGTTCTCCAACGCGCCTGTCGCCTACTGAGGTGTGCAGAGCCCTCCATTTATCAAGTATAAACTAATATTGTGGCCACAGCTGCCCTGGGCCAGCCTGATCATTTTGTTGATAAGAAGCGTGTTCATAACCTTATCTCTTGTTATGTCGGTGCCATCTGCTGGACAAGTGTGGAATTCCTCCCTCTATTTTTTAATCTCCCTAGTGAGAATGGGCGGCAAGGTAGCACAGTTGTTATCACACAGATAGAAGGTCCCTGGTTCGATCCCGGGCCAGGACCGGGCCCTTTTTGTGTGGAGCATGTTCTCCTTGTGTCTGCGTACAGTAGTCCTCCGGGTGCTCCGGTTTCCCCTACCACTAAAAATATGTACAATAGATCAGGATGAATGAGAGTGTTTATGAGTGCGAGTGTGGATGGAAATTAGCCCCAGGCTACTGTCTGGAGTGTGTTTACATGCATTGTTCTCATGTGTGTTCATTAACATGCAATGTCCCAAGCAAATAAACAATAAACATAAACATTTTGGTTATTTTTTATAACTCCTCACAGGAATGGGCTAGAGACGTTTATTTTAAACGTACTCAGAATACCTGCAGGACGTTTGTTTGACACCCCTGGTGTAAGATGAGGATCAAGATGTGATTTTAACACCTGCAAAAGCATAATTTAACTCTTTAAAATAGTAACGGTCATATTATTATCACCTGCAGGTATCCGCCAACAGTGACGTCAACAAGATGACCAACAGTAACCTGGCCGTGGTGTTCGGGCCCAACCTGCTGTGGGGGCGGGACAACGCCATGTCACTCAGTGCCATCGGACCAATCAACAACTTCACCCGGATCCTACTGGACCAGCAGCACCTGGTGTTCACTTAAACCCTCTTTTCTCCCACCTGAGGCCATTCTCTGATAGCATTACGCCCCATTGACAGCACTGAGAGAAAAACCAAGCCTATTAGTAATGTTAAATAATTATGCATAAAGTTCTGTCAATGTTAATGCTACGATTAGCGTCTAAGGGCTGTGTGATTCAAAGCCGACCTTAGTCACATCAGACACTAAGAAAAAAAATCAAGTAAGCACAAAGTCAACCCATAAACCAAGTGTGTGTCCGTGATGTAGCAGTGGACAGTTGTCGGCATAGTTTGCTCATAGTGAAAGTGTTGATCAGTGTAATTGTATGGTGGAAGTGTGAACATGGCGTTTCAGGCAAAAAAAAATATATATTATAGCTAATATCAGGGACATGGACACTACACATTCATGTATATTAAAGTGCAGTGCTTCTCCGTCTATGAAGGAGGACAACTATTGAAAAAAATCCTCATCTGAAACTGAGAGAAAGTAATAATTGCACTTTGTTTATACAGAAATGAGCTGGGAAGAAGAACTGTACATCAAACATAGCTACAGTATATGAAACACTATTATAAGAATACATTTGCGCCGTAGTATCTGCATGTGGTACCTACCTAGTTTTCTGTGGAGCCGTAGTTCAGAGAGTAGCCACTAGATGTCCCTGTCCCCCTGTCAGCGTGTAGTGTGCCTGTGTGTGTGAGCGTGTGTGGTGCCAAAAAGACAAAGGAAGAAGATTCTTATTTTGTGAAGTTGAATTTCTATTGACGTCTCAGGTAAAAAGAAAAGAAAGAAAAAAAAGACAGACAGACAGGTGTGGAACGGAACCTCGAGGACAATCCAAGCGTTCGCAGTGTTAGCCGTAGCTCGTGTCTCATTGGCTCTGCTTTCTGTGTGCATGCGTCTATGGCTTTTACATGAATACCATTGTGACACATCTGTGGTTCTTGGCATGCTTCAAATAGCTCCAACATCTTTTTTGTACCGGTAGATTAGAGGGGGAGGTCTCGGGTTGCGGTCAGTTTTGCAGTTATGTATTAAAAAGTATTCAAAAATTCAAAAACATATTAAATCAGAAGTGTCCCTCAAAAAGCTTGGCATGTTGTACTCTTTAGAGCAGGGGTAGGAAATGTCGGGTGAAATCCAGCCCTCTTGCATAGAACACAGCAGAGTATCCTGGATCTCCTCTGGAGCCAGGACTCCCCTGAAAAAGAGATTCTTAATCTTAGTGGGACTTTCCTCCATTCACTCCGATTTTCTATTCAAAGGATAGACAATAGGATAAGGATATCGCACAGCACCACAAGAGCAAACTTTCCTACCCCTGATTCAGAACCTGCCAAACAGTTCATGCCATGTTCTGTGACAAGCTTTATTTAAAGGGACTCAACGGAGGTTGTCCATTTTCATACTCGTGACTGCCACCTCTGGCCGTCCGCGTAACTGCAGTCTCCATGTTAAGCTGGTGAATGACTGCTGCCTCGGCCCAAACACGCAACTTTAGAGTGACGGTGCAGGCTTACAGCGGCAATTGAGTGGGATAGGTGTGGGCTCACAGTACAGCGTGGGACATTGCTGGAGCATGTAGGGGGTGGAATATATATTATTTTTTTTTTATTTTAACTTCCGTAGAGACCCTTTAATGTAAAATTTTAAATAATATTGTAGCATTTTTGTTCCCCATTAATTGTAAACTTGATTAATCCTGACATTCCTGTACACAACAAAACAAAACTTGTACTAACTAAACCAGGACAAATGTAGAATGATCCCAAGTATAGGGGTGTGACAATATATTGATTTTCCGATATATCGCGATATTTTGTGGCGTGATACGATACCGATACTTTATATGCTAATATTGATACTTTTGATGACGTCATGCATACCATTTAACAGCTAATATTAATGAGGAACCAATGCTTTCACAGTAAATAGAGCTTCACAGTCCAGGTAATGGCCGGTGCCGGAAGTAAAAATCCCATTCAAAATCTACATAGACTTTTCAAAAAATTCAAATTGTTGTTTTAAAGCACGGCGGAGGCTAATCAGCTACGTGCTAACTGCTAGCCATAGTG
>OMNZ01075020.1:0-13093 GCA_900303255.1 Lesueurigobius sanzi
AGCTCTTTGCTCTTAGCCATGCTGAATGTTTGGGTCTTACTGATTGTATGGGGTGGACAGGTGTCTTTATGCAGCTAACGACCTCACACAGGTTCATCTGATTCAGGATAATACAGTGGAGTGGAGGAGGACTTTTAAAGGCGGACTAACAGGTCTTTGAGGGTCAGAATTCTAGCTGATAGCAGGGTGTTCAAATACTTATTTTCTTCACTGTAACAGGAAAATCAATGTTGCATTTTAGTGTGGTAGGGGTAAGAGGTTCTTAAAAATCCAATAAAAATAATTCAAACTTACAATCATTATGGGAAAAAAAGACAAAAATCTATTTTATTTGAGTTTACCTTGACTAAGATTATTGATGAGATTTGTTTCTGCAAAATGTCATCAGAGGTTTAAAGCCATGTGTTACATTCATCTACAGCGTGGGTCCTATAGATTTAAGTGGGACTGTAAGTGTTATGTAAAAATCCTCATTGACATACCAAAAATATAAAAAACATAAAATGGTAATTGATTTTAGTGATAATGACCAAAGCTGGCGCAGAGTGGAACAGCATGTACAGACCCGGAGTGTGGTCAGTCCAAGGTCCGGTGCCAGGGGTGTGAGTGCGGTGACTGATGGTCCAATCAAAGTCGTCGTCAGTGTCCTGAGAAAGCTGGCAGCTCTGCTCCCACTGGCTGGGCTCCATGTTGAAACTGCAGGAGCCTGGCAGAGCGGCTATATGATCTGCATGAGAACAGAAGAGGAGACAAGAGGCATAAATGGGGTCCAGGAGGCCAATCTAGACTTCATCTCGCAGAGAAAGATGGCTTCACACCCAATTTTCAGCTTCCACTCACCGCAGTCTGTCTCATCTGATCCGTCAGCGCAGTCCGGCTTCTGGTCGCACACCAGGTGAGACTCAATACAGTGGCCGCTGTGGCACACAAAGTCCGTCACAGCAGGGCAACTGACTGGTTTAGCATCTGCACCATAAACAAGACACACAATCACACATACTGTAGTTTAGAAGTGAGCAAAATATTTCAATACATGTTAAAAGGAAATGTAATTCTTTAAAATCCAGCATATACTGCAACATGGGATTGGACATTTCGACCTCATTCTTTACCATTTGTAGAGTCTGTGCTTGTTTGGTAACTGTTTCGTTCTAACAACTTTAGGCTTTTCAGACAAATAGAGCCTTCCTTTTTCCACAAATGTAGGACAACACTGAACATGTGTTTATTGTTAAAATCCCTATCCCCACTCCACTCAAGGCCAGAGAAGATGGTAAACAACAGCACACAAAGGCCTGTCAGAAGAAAAAGCAACCTGCCTCTTTATTTACTGGAGACAGGATCAAAAAGCCTGATGCTGTGTGTGCAAATGAATGTGCTTTTAAAAACAGTTCAAAAACATCACAAGACAGATGAAATGAGCCAGAGGAGTACGGTTGTGAGGGGCTAATACCATGAAAGGGTGCATATTTGAGTGCATTTAGTGTAGTCTTAGTTACATAATGTAAATGCTTTTGGAGAGGCTACTCGTCCGTCAGGGCATGCACGCCATTTAGATGGTGATTGATGCTGTGCTTGTGTCTCGGTCAGTGTTAATGTGCTTGCTTTTTGCGTTTTGGAGTCAGGGAGCGTCCCAAATGGAGCCCAGGCCAGTGCCAGGCCCTGTTTAATGTGGAGCATCTGCCTCGGACATAAACATCAAACTGTCTGTCAGCTTCTGTCGTCAGAACCAAAATAAATAAAAAACAGTCCCGACAAGGCACACTGGCACTCTATCCACCGCACTGTTCTCATACGGAGCGCAGTATAGTGACAAAATCAATTTCATACTTTGAACTATCAGTGGAAAGGATCATAAAATCATTTTATGGCGGAATGACGTCGAGCTGCAGAGATTATTAAAGGACGATATGAAGGCTCTAATATGAAATGGGAACTTTAATATTCAGACTTTCAGTTTTCAGTTCATTTTAAGAAATATATTGAGACGCAGTATTAGAACTACATTTTGAAGAAGGGGACCTGACCTTATTTTTGATTTAACCATAAAGCCTGACCATTTTCCGCAATGTTATACTCATTTATCAGACGTTTCCTTCCTGAGCGCTGGCGAATCAGTGATGACTTTGCCAGGTGGAGTTCTGGCATTCATAAACTTTTATAGCTAGTTTTTTTGGAACAATAAAATAGTAATACACTCCTCTGACCTCCAGCTTTTGGCCATTATGTTTATGTAAAAGGTTGAAAAGTAATTCCCTGCCTTCGAAGGGGACACTGGAGAATGTAGGTGTTGTTTGAAACTGTATAGGTTGACAAAGCTGTTTGCAGCTGTTTAAAGTAAAGTAATATTCAATCTAATAAAATGACTAAAATATTATTCTGTTTTACTCTTTCAGGCTTTGTCATTTCTTTGGGAGCGTGATTTCACACATTTGTCTCCAGGAAAGTGCTTTTCTTTTAACCATTAGCCAAACATAAAATACAGTAAGTCCTCTGTCAAAGGCGAACCACAAAAATAGCATTGTCAGAGTCTAAACGCAGGCACAACACTATTTCACTTCATTATTAATAATTAAATAGGTTATATTATATAGTACATGAGGGATATTGCATTTTGCAGCTCTGGTTCCTGGTCATTTGTATTCTTCCTAATGGATAAAGGTCATGATAGCACATATTGCCATTGCCATTACTGTGTCGTAAGGTAAATACTAACTTGGGGCACAGTCAATGTACTGTATGTCATCCAAGGCAGCACCTCCGCCTAAATCCATGGAGCGGACCCCCTCGAATATAACCTCAAAGTTCCTCAGTTGCCTCAGTGGGATCTCAACATGGTTCCAGACGTTCCCCTGGTTCCCTGTTTTGTTCCACATCTCCACCAAAGCGTTTTCAGTCTGTAAATAAAAAAGTAAAATATAGTCAGTAGGTTGCATTCACGTTGTATGTGATGATGTCATAATCTCAGATTGGGGATAATTCCAAACAGAAACTCTACAAATGTTTAACCTGATAATTATTTGTTATGAATACATTTTAAAATAAACTACATAAACAAAATACACCAGCGATACCTCGAGTTTCTCAGCTCGTACACACACACAATGCTATATTGTATAGGTCTACATTAAAATAAAGTTTTTTGAAGAGGATCTAATGTATTTAAGACTATTAGTCAAAACAAAGCAGTATTATCTCCATGTCCAGCAAAGTGTCAGGTCTGAGGAGAAGCGAGTCCGACTGGAAAGACTTATTTTAGACGTAACTTCCATCAAAAAGACACCAATAATGAAGTTAATGCTTGAGTTTAATTCATATTTTTGGGGTGAATTGTGACGGTGTGGTTTTAAATTTCTATTTGCATAATACAAAGAAACATATTCAATAATGAGCATCTCTTGTGCCACATATGGGCTGTATTAGAAAAACCCATGTGTATCCCACTGTCTTTTCCCATGGCACAGACTGTGCAGTAAATCATGTTATATGCTGCTTTAAAAGGACATTTGTGGATCCATGTCTTACAGGGAAGCCTCTCACCGGAGGATTTTATTGTCATGGAAAGAACATTTACAAAATCGTATAGTACTTTGGAGTTTTGGATAGAAATGGTCAAAGCATGGACACATAAATCACAAAAATAAATCAATTTCAGGCGGATAAATCTTTTGTTACATTTAAAAGGTGCTCTGTTATAAAATGGCTTGATGACGTTCCCAGTGATTTTATCTTGCTCTATGATACATAAAAAAACTACTTCTCACTTTAATGGAGAGGTCCATGCCATCCAATTTTCAGCGACAATGTCTTTAAATACTGTGTGCATATGCTTTTGCTAAATAAAAAAAGATAAACTGTTAGCTGTGCCATATTTCTTTAAAAGTTCTGGTCCGGTGTGCTCCAAAACCACAGGACAAGCAATGTCACTTTCCCCACTGCAGTTAGAAAGCCTATTAAGTGCACCCTTGGGTGAGGCAGGCACAGGCTGTCTCCTCCGCTTTAAGCCAACGGAGCCATGGCTTGCAATAATCTTGTTACTGTGAGAGGAAAGCATAGATTAATAGGCAGCGTTACAGCCGGACTTATCCAGATTTATGTCATGGCGTAAAGGCTCAATCTATAAAAGCGCTTGATACCACTGAATTTGGTTTATGCTCGAGGATGTCCCAGCAGAATATCATCCCCAGCATCCATTTGATCAATTTCAAGGTTTGCTTCCAACATATAGACCAGCAATGAAGCGATGTGTGGATATATACAGTACATTACAGACGTTACTTTGTTTTGTATTGTTCCCCATTGACAGGCGAGAGGTGCAAGAACAAAGAGATGAGCCATAACAAGGGTTTATTGCCATCTTAAAAATCCCTGGTGTGTTACATTATTCTAAATGTATCACAGAGCAGAAATATGCTTCATACAGACTTTCATGTTGATTTTCATAGAAGTAAAATTGTATGGTTTCAGATAATTATTGTTGCAAAGCATGTACAATAGGCCAGGATGAACGAGAGCGTCTTTGTGTTTGTGAGAGGGAAGGAAATTGACTCATCGATAGCATCTGCTGTGGCGTGTTTACATGCATGAGTCCCCCTTGAGAACCCCTGCTATAAAGGGTTAACCCTGATGCTTGATTATGTCTTTGGCAAACAAACCAGTCGTGTTTTTCTTCTTTTGGCTGTCGTCTACTTGGGTGCCTCAGCAAAACATCTGCTTATTTGATTTGCATGTTTGTTCTGCATCACTCACTGCATTCAGATTTAACACCTAACAATAATAAGGATTAGGACTATAAAAGAATAAATAAATTGCTTCACTAACTTTATGGAAAAAAAGTACAACATAAAATTGTATTATAAACTCATTGCTTTGGTCAAATTATGGGGTTATATGTGAGATTATATTACAATTATTGTTCAATTCAATTATAATTCAATTATAATTACTAGCACTTGCATTTGACATGGGAGCAAATACATCCCATACACACACCCTGAGCCATAGTGATTGAGCAGCTTCCTACTGTATATTAACTGCTGACCAGCTTCAAAAGAACAGCGTGTTGAGTTGAGTTCACTTCACAGGGGAAATGCTTGCCAGGTAAATATTTTCCCACCTCCTCCTCCACTGTCTCTGCCCATCAGAGCACCCAGCATCATTACCATAAGCCCCTTTGTTCTTCAAGCAGCCTCTAAACGCTGTGTTAGCGATCGGCCCACACACTGCGCCGCTTAAAGTGTATTTATTTGTCTATGTATACATTTATGCACATATTCCCTGTTCGTAATTATGCAGAATAACAGCAAAGACGTGCTTCATAACAATACTGGATGTGATTGCACGGATCAGAGAAGCTGTAATGTGGACGTCCTTGTACCTCGAGGTCATACACGCGTTTAACATCATGTAATCTTTACGTGTGGGAGACTGGAGCAACATAAAACGGAATGGAGGGTTCTCTCTGGCTAGTGAGAAATTCGCCTCATTTGCATCAAATCTATAAAGACCTCAACTGCCTCATATCACGACCCACATGGCGGCACGGTAGCGCAGTGGTTAGCGCTTGCGCTTCACAGCTAGAAGGTCGATCCCGGGCCAGTACGGGGCCTTTCTGTGTGGAGTTTGCATGTTCTCCCCGTGTCTGCGTAGGTTTCCTCCGGGTGCTCCGGTTTCCCCTACCACCAGAAACATGTACAATAGGCAAGGATGAATGATGTCTGGGTGAGTGAATGTGGTCAGAGGGTCTGTTGGCACATGATGTGTGCAGCCACACCTCTGTCGGTCTGCCTCAAGGGGCAGCTGGTTACCACTGGAGTGAATGTTAATCAACTCATGTAAAAGCACTTTGTGACTCTGTCTGTGAAAGGCGCTATATAAATAAAGCTCTTCTTCTTCTTCCAATCTGTGTGACCAGCAACAACGGCTTACTTTACAATGAAGTGGTTAGCGGTTATAGTATCCCAACAAAATTGGGAGCTCAACATCGTTAAATCCGTGTACCTTTTCTTTTAGAGTTGAATTGATTTGGGGGTTGTGCAAATTTTGTGCAAATTTCACAATGTGATTTCTGTTTGACAGTGAGGCCAGTGGGACAAGACCTGAAAGATCAATCGATACTCTCGTCTGGCGGGAAGATGGTAGGACCTGATTAAATGCAAAAGAGATCAATAAATGAAAAAAATATAAAGATTTTGAAGAAAACAGTGGCTATCCCGTGGTGCGTTATGGCATCTGCTGAATATGTGTAGGGGGAAGCACTGTATTTAAACCTTTTTTAGCATTTTTGTAGAAGGAACAGCAAACCAAATCCAGTCAGGCTGAGCATTAGCGTCTTGTACCTGTCAGAGTTCAGTGAATGTGAGATTACACGGGCGGCAGTAAAGAGGCAGCACAAATCACAGCTGAATTTCAAATGTCAAAATGCTGCAACACAAATCATCAGTTATCTGCCTGGGTCAAGCGTGCGTGCACAAAGGGAATGATTGGGATGCTAACAGGCCAAATTCTACCGGGTGCCGGCACAGATGGTAGGGCTGGGAGAGAGCCCCTTCATTAACGTATGGGCGAATAACTAATACAAGACAGTGCTGTGAATGAGCTGTAATTCTGTTCAAGTGCATATGATAGATTATTCTAGCCAATTCACTAGAACATAGCTAACGCAATTATATTTAATAATATGCTGAGAATGTTTTCCTTGGATTGACATTGTTGTACTGTTCATTGATACTGTACATTCTTACTGGAAATGAGCAGTTGTGACATAAGAACTACGCTCCTCTATCACCTGTTTCCTTCTTTGGCCACACCATTCCCCTCTCTCGTTCTGTTAAATTTGACCCCCACCTCTCCTTTGACAGTCATGCCGCCTCCACTTGCAAAACCTCCTTCTTTCACCTCCCACCGCTCCCCGAAGGTGTACACATTCCATAACTGTAGCCATGAAACAACACTGTACTAAAGGGCCACAAGTAAGACCCTTTTCTATCTTAATGGTTGAAATTCTCCATCTTCCTCATTTCTCATGTATGTATTAAAACATTAAAATTGCTACTTTATCTGACTTGTTTGTTGGACGACCCGCTCTGGCATCCTCGTCTATATGCACAACAAATGAACCAAACTATAAAACAGCACTAGTATTGGCGGGCATTTTGAGTGATGGGAGCATAAAACCGATTGATGAGCATCTGTTGAAAGCTTTATTCTGTTAATTGTGTTTACCTTGATGAGGAGCCGGATTGTTCCAGTTGCCTTTTGAGAAATGTAGTACCAAAAGGACAGCTTGCAGACAGCGCTGGACTCTTTCCACATGGAGCTGCTGATATGGGCTTTGTCACCCTTCAGGCCCACAGGTGTCGCTTCCAGGAACACAAAATGACCTGCAGAGGAAAGACGGGCGCAGGAATGAAAGATTAGAAATGATAAGTGTCTGATTGGATGAATGCAGTGGTGGCGGTCGGTGGTAAATAAAGCATGTCCAGCAGTGACAGAAGGGCGGGGGACTGGGGCAAAAGGTCAAGTCAATCTGCTAATGCTCCGCTGCTGTGTCACAGAGGTGTCAACAATATTCAACTTTTACTTCCTATGCGTAGGACATGGTTGTGATTATCCTACCATGTTCGTTCTGCAAAGTGTGGTCGTACGGAGGCCGGATTCTCTGGAAAGAGCCTGTGCCCAGTGACCAATCAAAGCTGTCCGCCAGGGAGCTTTTCCAACCGCAGCGATCGTCCTCGAAAGAGCAGGAGGTCCCACACTCTTTTTCATCCGTGCCATCTCCGCAGTCATCTCTGAAGTCACAATGCTGCCCAGCGGTAAAGCATCGGCCATTTTTACACTGCAAGAAGCCTGGAGGACAAGTGTCTGAAAAAATAACAATAACAACTTACTGACTAGCATATAGAGGTGATGCACATTTTTTATCTAGAACCTCCAACATTGTAAATTGAGTGGCAAATCAATGGACAACTAGCCACACAACAGTACACTGACTAAACTGTTTTCCAATATTTCTGTTTATTCAATAGGAGGATAGGGAACACAGAGAGAAAGTTTGATATCTTTATGAGGTTAGGAAGGCTACTAAGTATATTTGGATGTGATTGGAAGGCAATGTTAAAAGCGGCTGGAATCAGTGTTTTATTTTAATGATAGATATTTTTCATTCCGTTTTAGTCGTTTCACAAAAGTGTAATTTAGTTTTAGTCAATAATTCTTTTTCATTTCAATCATTTCAAAAAGTTTTAGCTGACTAAAATTTAGCATAAATTTAGTCACCTAAAAATCTTAAATTTATGTAGTTGACTTTACATTTCCATTATTCAAACATATTTAATCATATTCTGTGCTTCATGGAGCTTCTCTCACATGAACAAAGCACAGACCTGTTCATTTGGCAGTGAATTTAAAGGATAAGCGGCTCTTTCAAATGGTCAGTGAAGTTCATGTGTTTAGTCCCTTATTTTGGTCTCATTTTAGTCAGCAAAAATATTACTTTGACGGAAATGACACTGGCTGGGATCTCTTTAGTGAAACTCGGGAATTCCAGTAGAAATGTTAACGAGGGGGATGAGCCGTGATGGAGAGGGGTGGTCTCTCTCAAGTTGAAGCAGAGAAAAGGCCTGAGGTCCCTCCTAATCCTTTGTTCCCCTTCATATGCACAGGAGCGAAAGCAATGTGCCCCAACAAAGCACTGAGGAACCAGGAAATCTCAGCTTACAACAGTGTAATGGAGTTGACACCACTAAGGAGAAATAAACAAGTTATCCACGCTATTAATGGAAAATGACAAATCTAAATATAATAGTTTTTTATTGTTTGTGACATTTTAATCAGATGCAGAATGTTAATTCACCCTGAGTGGTGCAGTGCCCCCTGGTGTATACATGTTGATGTACAATCTCTAGTCTACACAGTTTTTTTGCACCTTGAGCTACTTTTATATACAGTAACATAATTGTTAGAGAGATAGTTTTGATGACACTTCGGTCAAGTTCACTCTGGAGAGTTACCAGCCAACCAGATGATGAAAGAAATTAAAATAAGTTTCCTCTTTAGATTTAAACAATATAATGAACAACAATATTAAATGCTTCTAATATATGACTCATCTAGCTCTTGTAGAAATGTTGACAGCCTTTCTGAAGCCATGTGGAAAGAGCTGGAGAGAGACATTGGAGATCCCTGGGCTAGAACGAACTTAACAAAAGGTTCACTTCACTTTCACTTCTTGAAAAAGGCTTGTTGGAGCCGATACGCATGGAAGAAACCAGCAACATGTTTTAAAATACTTTAATATGTATTAGCCCAGTATAATAAAGGCTTTTTAGAAAATGTAAATAGAAAATTATAATCTTTTTTTTTTTTAAGTTTCTGTACCCCAAACGCCAAAGAGCACCTTCCCCAAAAAATGTATACAATCATAAATTATTACAAATAGGTGGTATTGGACCTATCAAGGGGTTCAGAAACTACTGTAAATGTTTACACCACACTAGAAAGCAAGATGTAACTAGATTTATTTATTTGCTTACTTTGACCAGCTCTTTCTCACAGGGGCCACCCACTGACTCCCTCAATTGGAGGGCCTGGTTGTATATGTGGCGGTGATGGAGTCTAATACGCTGTAAGCTTTTTGGGAGTTTCATTTTCACAATGTAACACTTACGTGGCCGATCTGATTGTTGTGCGTGTAAAATGATGAAATAAATAATTATTATTGTGTGTTAATTGATTTGATGAAGTTCTAGTTCTCATTCAAATATTCCATTGATACTTCACTAAAACGTTATGGGAATCTAAAAACAAAACATCTATAAGGTGAAAAGCAGTCCAAATTGAATATGCACAACACAAGAGGCTGAGAAAAATGCTAGATTCCAGTCAGGGAACATTTGAGTACGTGATTAATAGCCCTATTAAAAGTCGAGGTCCAAGGACTATTGGAGCAAAGTGTCGCTCCCGTACTAAAACAGTGGAGGTAGTGAGGGATAGAGGCAGTTACAGAAGCAATTGTCCTGGACCAAAGTTTTCTCCAGTTCACCTCAAAACAAGGAGACTCTTGTCGGGAACACAGGGCTTGTTAACACGTACTGCAGCGCACTCACTTTCTCTTCCAGGGCGTACAATACAAAAGTGCGATAGATTTAATAGGGCAATTATGTTTGCAGTGACAAAGGTCATAAATCAGCTCCTGTTGTTGGGAGTTATCATTAAAAGTTCCCACATAAAGAGTACAGGGGATATCAATGCTGGGCTGATTGCTTTTTGTTAGGCAGGATATAATTAGTTTAAATGACTTGATCATTCTGATGTGCAGTGACAACAGCATTTCCCTAATAGTAATTATTTACACTCCAAAGTGAATGACATTTGTAATACAATATAAGGTGTCTGACTGTTGATAAATAACAGGAAAAATGTGTTCTTTTCTGGTGAGGAAGGACAAGGACATCGCTCCATCTCACACAATAAAACGGTTATTATGGTCCAGTAGTTTCTCAGCAGCAATAAGAAAGAAAGCCAATGTCTTCCTATAATGGACTGTTTTTCTTCTGAGCGTCCAGTTATTGGTAGAGCCAACCATTACATTTTTCATCAGACTTCTAAAGCAGAATTATTTTAAACTACTATAAGACGATGTCTGAAAAACATATTTTTGTGTAGATTTATTTGCTATAGGCTATTTTTAGCTTCTAAAAATGGAGTTAATATCCATTAACTGAGGCGGACCAGGTCCCATCCTTCTCTCCTCAAGCCACTCCCTCAGACCTGCCACACCTCTAATCACCGCCCTTTATAACCAGCCAAGCCCTTCATTCTGTTCGTTCAATCTGTCGACCGGTCGCACTTTCACGACACGTCAAACACGGTCTAAATGGAGCTACTCATCCAATACTGCCTTCCGTTCAACTAGACAAGTTTGTTCGACTCACCTCACGCCCAGAAGCACGATCCTTTCGTCTCATCTCAGTGCTTCGCTGTCCCACCTGGGTCCACATGGCTTGCCATACTCTACAGCGTCTCCGCCGTCATGGATCAGCTCTATCCCTCGCACGGCCGCCATCCTCGGCTCTCCCGGTGACTTTGTTCCACGTCACCTCCTTCAGTCCGTAGTCGGGCCAGCACCCGCTCGAGAGTCGGATCCTAGCCCGCTCGCGGCCGCGTCCAGCTTGGGACGCGCTGGGCCCAGCTTTCGTTTGGCGCGTATCGACGTGCATTCCCTTTCTCTCTCTTTCTGCAGAGCAGCACTCGCGCCCTAAGGCCCTTCCCGCGCCTTCTCCAGATCCCACCTACTGCGCTCCGGTTGCCAGATCCCAGCGCTAATTTTCAGGGCATGTTTGAATGAATTTTCTCCACATTCTAACTTGCTTCCCCCAGCATTCATGCTTCATGTTTCCTTATTTTCAGGTCATCCGATCCCACCTCTAGTACAATTTAATTATTCATCTTTCTGCTTCCCCACCTTACCATGGCAGCGGGACGCCTCTCCTCACTGTATTACTCATTGTAACTTTAGCTCAGATATCCCCCCTCCTCATTCAATTTTAGAGTTACCTTCGTAACCACGGTTCCGCACTCGCCTTGATGCCTGTCTCTTCTGCCATGCTAGCGCCCGCTCTCCCTCGCGAGCTCTGCGTCATGTTTATTACATCATCTCAGCTTGCTATTAAGCGCTTGGCTCTCCCCGCGCTTCCACGTCCTCTGCTCCTCCTCAGGTTCCAGCCTTCTCGCCGCTCCCCAGCAGGTACCAGCATCTCGGCGCCCACCAAAAGGCCAGAAGGACGCAGCGCGCCTGAGAGCAGCCGCCCCGTGCACGGCTCTCCCCACGCTTCTGCGTCCTCTGCTCCTGTCAGGTCCCAGCATCTCAGCGCTCACCAGCAGGACGCAGCGTGCTTCCACGTTCTCTGCTCCTCTCAGGTCCCAGCTTCTCGGCGCTCACCTGAAGGACGCCGAGCTCCTGGGAGCAGCCGCCCCGTGTGCAGCTCTCCCCGTGCTTCCACGTCTTCTGCTCCTGTCAGGTCCCAGTATCTCAGTGCTCACCAGCACAACACAGCGCACCCAGGAGCAGCTGCACCGTCTGCCCCTTCTCCCTCCCCTCCCTTTGTTTTCTCGTTCACCTTCTGCCGTGACTGACCAGACGGCTCCCTTCACTCTGCCCGCCGCTGCCGTAAGCCATCAACCAGGCTACTTAAACAGCTGAGCCGTCTATCACACTTCCCTCTTCTGTTCTATCCCTCTTCTGTTCTGTCCCCTTTCCCATTTCATCCCCTTCCCGCTCTGAATCCGGTCCTGGGTTAATTCCGGCTACGTCTCGGCCTTCCAAGCTCCTGAATGCAATATCCGCTCTCCATTATTTCCTTATTTTGGGGATTTCGCTGCACGAGTTCCACTGGCCGTAAACTAGAGCGCACCTCTCCATCCTCTCCACAGCAGCTTCCGCCTGCACGACATATGCCCAACTTCAACTCCTTTGCACGACTCAGGGCTCTTCCCCGTTCATCCGTATGCTGCAGCACCACCACACGTTTAGTTTCATTTTCATCCGTTTCTTCTCTCCTCCTCAGACATCTAACCACGCGTATTTAATTACTTAAAAGTTTCTTTCATGCTCCGAATTCATGCCCACCTCCAGTGACTACGTCACCAGGAGTTCACGCTTCCATCTGCTTCTTCAGTTTCTTTCAATGCTCTGGATTCGAGCCCGTCTCCAGTTCCCACGACTCATCGTTTCTTCTCAGGTTATTCGACCTGCCCATTCATACTCTTGCCTGCACAGGAGTTAACCGATCAACTGGGCATCTTTGTCCCTTCTACCTCTTCCGCCTCGACTCTTTCATTAGCCCCACAAACCTCATCATATACATCTCTCTTCGCCATGCCCCTCATTCCTCATCGCTTGACCTGCTTTTTCCTTACCCATGCAGGGAAGTTGGCGGCGGGATTCTGGTTCAGAACACTTCAAGAGGTTCTTCGCCTATCCGGTATTTCCCTGCAACCTACTCAATCCATTCCTTTTGACATCTGAGCAGCATCCTCCAGTCGAGCAGCCCTCTTGGATCAATTCAGAACCTTGGCCGTCGGCCGTCCCGTG
>OMNZ01075026.1:0-10658 GCA_900303255.1 Lesueurigobius sanzi
ACCGGTACTTGAACCCGGGCCGCCGGTGCGGAAATCCTACGCGCTACTGACTGAGCTATAATCACAGTGTGATGCCAGGTCTCATTTTGTGATAAGGCACTACTTCCTGATTGATATTCTCAAAAAGCTAATCTAGATATGTCTTTTATTATTCCTTTACTTTGGAAACAAGCTCTAGAGCCGCACAGGAGAATATTAAACTGCTTTTAACTTTTAACGTATATTATAGTCCTTTATTTTGTCGGACTCAAACTAACTTATAATCAATGTCACGCAAATTATATGACTTTTCTAGCAAAGGTCTTCTATAAAATGGGTTGGCGATTACATCCTGAAGCAAATTAAAGTATTCTTCACCTTACGACAGTTCTACATTAAAAAATAACCATAATTGGGCCAGAGCTCGGAGATTTGACTCTTGTTAGCGCTCATCAGTTTGACAGAGGTTACAGCCAATCAAAGACTGTGACGTCGGCAACAGCCCTCTAGAGGGCCCTCTTGTCGCTATACCTCTCGTGTCAGCTTGGCTGGAGGGCACGCCTACAGGATCCCTCGCTGTGATATACGGAGAAAAGCCTTCAGAGTCGACTCCGAGGGCGCAGGAAGAAGTCTCCGCCCTCGTCAACACGGAGCGAAAAAATCGCTTTGGACGACAATATAACATTATAAAAAGTTATAAAATACAAATAATAATATAATTTTATTCTATATTTTTAAAACCTTTTTTTCCTCAAAATAGTTAGGACATCATAGAAGGCCTTGCTGGCCTTGACTGCACGCCACTGTCGTAAATACAGAATAGGCAGCATGGTTGCGTGGTTCATTCACGAAGAGCCTATTGCACAAGTATAAGTATACAATAGCTATACAATAGCTACAGCTTGGACTAAAAGACACCCGCCTAAGGCCAATAAAAAGGGATGTTTGAGCAGACAGTTTGTGCGTGAGGTTAATAGGCCTAAAACATGTGTCAAGTTTGGCACAGCAGAGCGCGCACACTTCTTTGGCACAAACATGCATGTTGTAGCCTACCTGTGGCATTCACCAGAGACTGCTCCTCACCGTCTCTCCTCTTCAGCAAAGCCCTTTGAACACGCGCAGAGTGGAAGAATAATTAAAAAGAAAAATCATAGCCTATTTCCCGATCTCGCCCGGGAGCAGCCCATGCTCTTTATATTTTATTATTATTAGACTATTTTTCTTTTTTTTTTCCCATGATGCCCATTAGGATAACTCGTCCCTGTTCCTGTTGCGTCACAAACAATTGTATATTAAGGGAGTGTGTGTGCATATTTCCCTCCTCCTCGTTTGCACACTGTGGCAGGGCTGCCATTGATTACGCCCCCTGCGCTAAATTTGCGATGCAGCGTCTTAGCAATACTGCGACCGCTTTTTCCGTCCACTTTACCATGCGCTCTCATCTTTGCAGGTGCGCAAACGCTTAGTAAATCAGGCCCTTAGTTTTGATAACTTCCAGTAGGGCTGTGCTCCGTTTAGGTGTATTTTCAGACAAACCAACTCATAGATCTATCCAAAATCACAGCAGACCGTTCCCTGTTCCTAAACTTAATTTTTGTCATGACATCTCAAGTTTTCACCCCTGATTGGCTGGCTGTAACATTGGTCCTGGGCAAACAACTTTGGCATTGGCCCTGGACTCTTAATTACTTGGTGATATCAGATCCTGCATCAAGATTTAGAAGTTTTTCAGAAGTATTTTTCAATGTCTAAATCCTAGCATGATTTTTTGAGCTTTGAACCACAGAGCATAAGTCAACATTAGACCCCCCGCCCCACCACCGCCACCACTAATAACAAGCTCATTAATAAACTAAACAGAATATCTAAATTCCCCGCGCTAATTCAGCTTTAGTTGACGAGAATGCCGGCAATTTTGGCCATTTTATAACCTGAGACCTTAGTGCTGTGAGGTAAGAGCACTAACTGCTGTGCCGGCCAACACATACAGTTAAATTCAGAGCTAATTTCAATAGCTTTATCCAAAATGTATCCATCAGATATTGTCACAAAATCACTAAGAGGTCGCTCGATGGCTTTCATCCAATAAACAAAACCTCGCTGTCCTGGGCACTTTATGATTCAGTACCTCTTGAGCTGTCCCTTTCAATACATCAGCCTTGGAAATCACATTCATTCCGGCTTTGAGAGATGTAATTAAAATGACATTGTTGCGGTGAACCCAGAGGACAAACTTGGTTATGTCAATTCATGTAAAACTGTACTTCAAAATTAGCTATGACATGCATAAATGACTCATAACGCGTGGGCCTTAGCGGACGGAGGGCCGGTAATGTATGCGCTTATAGGAATCTCATTACTTAAAGCCAGGGACGCACGATGACACTGATCTCCATCGACATGGAGAAGATTCAAATGGCGTACGCAGAGCCTCTAATCGGCATTCAAAAAGGAAAATAATCCGGACCGAGCCAGCATTTCAATACTGCCTTCGACAAGTAGTGTTTAGAAAGAAAAAGGAAATTGAATGCACACAAAAGTACCGGGAAGAGTGGGGTCAAAGCTGCCAGGGCACGGCAGCAGGGACGCTATTCACTGATGTGGTGTGAAAACTGAAAGTGGCTATGTCATGCATGTAGATCGTCAAGACAGGCTTAAACGCTTTCATATGGGTTTCGTGCCAGAAAGCCTTAAAAACACTGGATCATGGAGCATCATGAAGGCTGCTGAGATGGAAATCAAAGGTGCCATGCTGCAACCATACAGCCAAGTTTGTTTGTTGTTGTTTTTGACACATAAACAGTTTCATAATGCATCTTTAAAGGGAGATCAAATCCAATCACAATTAACTATTCATAAAGCACTGTAATCCAAAGTGCTTTACAGAATCAAAATACCTTTCCTTCCCACTCTCCCAACCACTCAACCTACCGCTGATTCATGCCTATGCAAACACACACCACACACACCACACACACTAGAACAGGGGACTCTAACATGTTTTTAAATATTTTGTTAAATAAATTCTTATGTTTATAGAGGCATCAATTTGAATGTTCAGTCCTGGTTTTGTCCTATTTCAGTCCATTTAATAATAGCTTTGCCCTTGTTTAGTCCTAGTTCAGAAGTGGTTTAGGCCTGGTGTAATGCAGATTCAAACCTAGCTTAGTCCTGGTCTAGACCTGGGTTTGTCCAGATTTGTTTAGGGGTGTCCTCAAAATATCGATACCTAGATACCTATCAATATAATTAGAAAAGATCAATATCGTGGCTCTTTGCATCGTTCTTCCCCCCAGGTGTCAGGACTGGGGAGTCCCTTTAAAGACTATACATAGAGTTCAGTTTTTTGAGTCAGTGGATCTGTTCACTATTAACTAATGAGCATTAGGTCCATGTTTTGTCATTAAATCGTATTGAACAGTGTCAAATTGTATTAAGAAGGCTCTGTATCGAGGTATGTATCATATCGTGACCTGTGTATCGAGGTATGTATCGTATCGTGACCTTTGTATCGAGGTATGTATCGTACCGTGACCTCTGTATCGAGGTATGTATCGTATCGTGACCTATGTATCGAGGTATGTATCGTATGACCAGGTTCTCAAAGGTGCACAGCCCTAGATTTGTTTCACTTATTGTACATTCTCACCTCAACTATTACGCTGTGAGTTTCAGGCACATGATCTTTTCCTATTACGGATGCCATTTTGAGAATTTGAAGATTGTATAAGATATAATAACAATAAAGAATTTTTGTTTTGAGGTCTCAAAATCGCACACAGCAATATGATTGTATATGCACCTCATCCGTCTGCATGGCAAGCTAATATGCTAATGTGCTAACTTATTTCCTTGTAGCTAATGTTAAAACTTTCCAAATGAAGTTCCATGCAGTAACTTCCATTCTATCCACCGCGCAAATGCTATTTTACTGAATAAAATCACTTGTGACAAGCACGATCAGTCAATGTGTCCAAAACTAGCTTCTGCTTGCAAAAAAGTCTAATTTCATTCACTCTGGCTCATACTGTATGCGACACAAACTAAGGAAGCTGTCAGGAGAAATATGCACACTGTAATAAAGTGAAACACCGTTATTGGAATTAGGCCTGATTCATACAGTTACGTCCATACATTCATTTACGATGACTCATTTCCATATGGCTGTATAATCAGGTGCACCACCTGTATAAGTGCTACATGTAAAATACTATGGCACTGCTGTATCATCTGTATAACCCGGTTCTTAAGTCAATTTGTATGTTGGGCTCATTACTTTGACAATGGCTCGAAGTAAGTACAACTTTATGGCCCATATATTACGGAAAATGGAGACTTATGAATAATATTCATAAGTACAGTACAACTATACAGTATATGCATAGTTTTGTCTCACAAGTGTTTAGCGTTGGGGAGAATACTGAGATATTGTATTTATTCTCTTCTATTCTTTATTTAATTCAGACACATAAAAGGTCCACATACGTTAAAAAGAATAAACATACAAACAACAGCAACGATAAAGAAGACAATTCGCTTTTAGTTAGTTTATTTGTGGAGTACTGAAAAATGCATACTCCGTTACTTTGTCTAAGTATTGTATTGAATATTGTATCTTCAACCAGTAGCTCGGGAACTACCAGTAGATCTCCAGCCCGTTCTTGGTAGCTCGCCAAAGACTTTCCACATTTCTTCACACTTTTGAGAAGTCACATTTTAGAGGATTGTTTTTTTTTTATTTGGTCTGAACATGTTGAACACAATCTGCAAATATTTAGGTAAAAGGGAAAGTATAAAGACACATTTCTATACATTTAACATGTAACATTATGTTGAAATATCATATGGCAACAACCTCTCCAAGGGTGTACTTCTTCTAAATATTACAGTTTCATAAGTATCTTTGAAACAAAAGTAGCTCCCTGATGTTTTTATTATGTAAAAAAATGGCTCACTTGATTAAAAAGGTTGCTTTCATACTGCTTTTCATTATAGTTATGTACAAATGTGGCATATGATGAAAAACATGTAGTAGTGTTGAATTTATGTACCACTAATTAGCAATGCAATACACAGAATACACGTATCCCCTGGTCATTTTGATCTTTTTCCTCTTGATGTCATGCAATAATAGGCTTATTTAGTGCTGTGATGTGTTGCTTTGATTTTAGGAAAATAGATTTATTCTAAAAACCCTGAAAAAAATCAGAATACAGTATATACTGCATAATCTAAATACATGTATTCCAACACATGCTTACTATGAAAGGACTACTTAAAGGTACACTGCATAACATTTTGGATCATACTGTTGCCAAAATACAAAACACGCTCCTAATGTCCAGCTAGACACAGGAAATCCTATTTTTGCAGCGAGTTATCAAAGACTGAATTTGTACGAGGAGCTAACCTTTTTAAACTTCCTCTAGTGTTAGCTTTCTGTTACTATCTCTTGTGTTAACGGGTCGGTTTTGACCTGTGTCTTAAATCAGCCATAAAATACCCTAAAAACAATTATTTATCATCCAATTTGTTTGTTACCTCTTGGTTACCTTGCTAGGCTCCTTATCCATGAAAAGATTGCATGTAGATGCATTGTACGCAGACACATTGAGGATGTTGTAAAACACAGCCATTGGTCATCTCCTGGTCTCTCTCTGGCCAGTGTAGGTGGCAGTCAGGTTGTCTAGATTGTCCTCCTCCTTTGTTTTTGTTGTGGTCCAGGATGATTAAGAGAAAAGCCTCTAACTGAGGCTGAAGTGGTTGGAGGAAGAGCTGGCTGTAGCTGTTGGCTGATTGTGTGTTCATGATTTCAGTTTTGTTTTATAATCTTATATTTTAACTGGGTCGAAACTGACCCTAACACCACAAAGGTCTTAATTTTCACCAGAGCATTTTATAATTTAGTTAAAAAAATATATATATACACATTTTTTTTGTTTAAATACAGGTTCCTGACAAAGTCAAAGTGTCTTTATGCAATAAACACATTTATGTAGTACTTTTAGGCATGCTAAACCTAATAACGGGTCAGTGCCGACCCTAACACTAGAGGAAGGATGAATCCCATATTTGGCTGCCTTTAGTCAACATCTCCATGGAGACGATCTGGAGACGTCCCCGCTCCCAGTAAAGTTACATGTCAGGTTTTAGGAGAGGCGAGCCGCTCACAGCAAAGACTAAAGTTATTTTGTTAGTTTTAAGACATATCTGGAATAAAACAACAATATTATTGGGTGAAATGTTGGTGGTGCACTTTTAATTTAATATTTGGAAACATCTTGAACTGTTCCAACACAGTAATGGTCTTTGAATGAAATATGTTTCTGTAGAGTTAATTGAATCACGTTCGGCTTCTGCTGTCATATGAATCCACTTCTGCATTTTCCGATCGATGCATGTCCTGAAGCTACTTTACGTCTACACCAAAGCCACAGACAGGCTGTCTGAGACCGCACACAGGCATGTTGGAGTTGTCTGATACTGGTGAAATTATTACGTATTGACAAGTACTTACAAGTCAATACACCCGCCTTATGCCCTGGGTCTTATCGCGTCCACCTTGAAGTAGAAGGCCACTACACATATCCACAGAGCTGGATGAGAAGCACCACAGGATTCACGCCTTTGATACATTATTTCTGACGGCTCTTCAATTTTCAGCATGAGGCAGAGAGAGGCTGTGTGTTTACCTGCCGACAGACTGCATCCAAATGAGAACATGAACAGAATTTCTCATTGCAAAAACTGGAATGCATAGCTACAGGTTAAAATAAGAAATAATACAATGAAAGCCGCTGACTGATGTCACTGACAAGACTTCTGACAAGTAGATCACTTTGTTATCATGGCAACGGGTGGCGGATGGGATAAGATAAATGATAGGGACAAGATTTGAGTGAACTGGACAAAAATCAAAACATGATGGCAAAAGAAATTCTCAAAGTCTTCTGTGAGTTTCCAGGGGCTGATGGTGCACATTGGCAGCCTTTCTTTCACCAGTCAGCCGCTGGGCAGCTGTGGACAAATGTGACTGATCACGGAAAGTCTTTTCTGGGGCATTTTAAATTATTCACAGATTCTGAAAGTGTAGTCTCCAAGCTTTCCAACGATGTGTATCAAATGGAAATCTGATAATATTTGGAGAGGTTGTGGCTATTTGAATGTAGGCCCTTTGGAAGAGGTAAACCTGAGATAAGCCTTGGGTTGTTTGAGACAATGGTCCTCATTTACATCTCATTTCCGTTGTCCATTTTGTCATTGGCTGAAGCGACTGTCAGTCAAGCAGTTGGTGGTGACGTGGCGCCGTGACGCAGTGCAAAAAAAAGTTTTCTATGCTCAAATGGTGGCCGAACGAGGCTGAAGTATGGACATTTCTCTCATTCATGCTACTTGGCGCCACTTTCATATGGAAAGTGGGATAAACATCGCAGGAGACTACACAGACATGGGCCGGGATTTGGCTTAATCTTCTGCGTTTCCACATCGCCACCATCAACTCCCAGCCTTATACCTTGTTCACACCAAACGCACGCCAACGACCCCATTCGGACATACTGGGACGTGCAAATGCGCTGCAGACTGTCACTTATTGACGCATATTGCAGCTTGTTGTAGAAATTGCTGGTCCGAGGAAAAGTGTAAGAAAAGGCTGTAGACCATATCTGGATGTCTAATGCAGGAGAGGTTTATTACCACCAATACAGGTCTGGAGACAATCGAACAGTCAACGTATGAACATTGGATATCCAAGTTGAGCCGTGCATGCCAAGAGTGATAGGACTCCAGTCGGACGATGCTATGCAAAGAGAGGGACAATATGATGTCATGAGACAAACTTAAGTTAAGGACGAATTCTCTCAGTTCTCACACAAGTTGCCAGTAAGGTTCCAGTTAGACAGTCTCACTCCAAAAGAGGATTGGTATGTAAGGACAGCTGTCACGTTGGGCGCCTACTACATTGACATAATGTGAGCGTCGACAGCAATCAGCCTCTCCATTAGCTCAGTGACTATGATATATGCTGACACCCAGAGTCCGGGGTTACCGGGGATCGAGTCCCGACCTCCGCTTTTTTTTTTTTCACTCTAACTGATCATTGCCTCCAAGAGAAGTCTCACTGACCCAGGAACAAAACACATCTTTTTTCAGTCCTGATGTTTGGGCGTAAACAGCATGATGTGTGGTCATAGGCATCAAATTGTGTTCCCTGTGACCAACGGGAAAAACATTGGCGAGAGCTAGATTCAAACATGCACCTCATGATTAAAAAGCGCATACTTAACCTGTGAGCTAAACAGCCACTTTATTTACATGAATACAACAGGTGCCTGGGCATCAGCACAGAGGACGAGAGCTATCATGATTTATTTATGAAATTATTTTGAGCTCAGGGGAAATTGGCAGCACCCACATGATCTGTGGCAGTATCTATGCCTATGTGTGTGATTGTGCCCCCGCCCCCTCTTTGAAAGGCTCCTGTCGCAGATAATGCCGGTGATATCTCTTGTTTAAAATAACATTAACTTGATCTAGAAGGTTCTTTCTAGATCCACTTTCTTGGGAGGTGACAGACTCACAAGGTGCTACAGAGACAGTCCTTCTGGATTTATACAGCGACAATCCAGGACTCAATGGGGAACTAGATTTTACCCCTTTTCTTTAAAGCTTCTTTCTTCTTTGGGAAGCTGCCTGTATATCTGTATATATGTGTATATATATAAGCATGTTATTGATGTTTTTACATTGTCTTTTAATTTATTTTGTATTTTGAAATGGTGCATAGGATGTACTTCATTAGCTGACTGTTTGCTCCAGTCGCCATGGTGCATGTGACCACCTACAACTGTTTAAAAGCTGCATCCCTACAGAGCTCTCGAACTTGCTCTCACGAAGGCCTACAAGGGCCGAAATGCGAAGGCAATGTTTTTACTAACTGGCCATGCTGAAATAAAGGCCTTTTAACAAGTACTTTTCTTTGAGTGCCTCAGTTTTGTATCTCTTTCTTTCTTCATTGTCGACTAGAATGAGCACTACGCACGTGATGTGATATTGCACTATAGACATCATTTATTGCAAAAACATGTAATAAAATAGGTTTAACTGCGATCTAACGTTAAACAAGGATGAATGAACTAAAGCTGGTTGCATTATCAAAGGGAGAGGCAGAGACCGGCCCGTGTCGGGAGCAGTTGGTATTCTGTTTCTGTCTCGCAGCCAGATGAATGCGGTTTGTGTTGTAATGGATTTGGCCTTTTCTCAATCTTCTACCTGAAAACAGCTCGTGCATATAATGAAAGTGATGGAGGATGGCTGTTTGCATTTGTTTTTGGGTGTTTTCTCTGACAGAATGGGAAAGTCATGTCAGGACAAAGTTTTAGGCCGACAACTCACCAAACACATTGGTACTAGACTTAATAAATAAAAGACTGTCTATTTGAAGTCACGTGCATCATCTTTTGTACATTTTCCGTGTCATTGTGATTGGTCTGTGCATTTAAGAAAGACAGGGATGTAGCCTTGATACTGCATGTGACCCTACATTGTTGGATTTATTTTTTTTTACATAATTTCTAAATATTTTGTGTTTCCAATTGGGAAGCGTTTAAAATTCCATGCACTGTGAAGGCACTTTTTGAACATTTCCTGCTTTTAATGATGCAATCAATCCGTGCCAAGTGAAATAGACTTAGTTTTGTCTCCAAGTTTTCAGGTTGTTGGAGAGAATGTTGCTTCAACTACTTAAATATATATATTTTTTCTTCTTGGAGTGGCAGTGGATGCTGCAATAACTATAGTAGTCGAATGAGTGAAAAACTGAGGATGGGACTTGGCGAGACGCTGCAGCTGAATAGGGGGGAAATTGAGTGATATCTATTTGAAATTATTGCTGTAGATTACTGACATAAATATGAAACAAAAGTGCATTGCTTTCCTTTCATTATATTTTTTCATAGAAGAAGAAGAAGAAGAAGAGCTTTATTTATATAGCGCCTTTCACAGACAGAGTGTCAAAGCGCTTTACATGAGATGATTTTTCCATTCACTCCAGCGGTAACCAGCTGCCCCTTGAGGCAGACTGACAGAGGTGTGGCTGCACACATCATGCGCCAACGGACCCTCTGATCACCACCATTCACTCACCCAGACATCATTCAGCCTTGCCTATTGTACATGTTTTTGGTGGTAGGGGAAACCGGAGCACCCGGAGGAAACCTGCGCGGACACGGGAAGAACATGCAAACTCCACACAGAAAGGCTATTTTATGCATAAAAATGGCCAAAATTCCCTATATTTTTATGACAAACTCTAAATAATGTAGAGAGCCAGGTTTAAATGTATGGTTTTATGTTGATATACTGATTTTCAAGATTTGTTCAGATGGGATTTGGGATATCTTCACCTTGTTTTTCAAGGTAGGCAAAAATCCTTCAGTCTTCATCTGTACTTTACATTAGCATGACAGTGGAGATTATTGTTAATAGGTTTCTGTCTCAATGTTTGTTTTTCAAGGTTCAAAATACCAAAGTAGCCCACAGTCATGCTGCCAATGAGACTATGACTATGATACTGAGATATGACCTGTGTGTGGCTCTCCTTCAATCCTACACGAATTTCAGTATTTTGTTCAACTAAGCAGGCACACACTAAATATATTATATAAATAAATATATGTACA
>OMNZ01075038.1:2733-28847 GCA_900303255.1 Lesueurigobius sanzi
CCTAACCCCCCACCCCCCCCCCCCCCCCCTTTCCCTCCCCCCCCGCCCCCCCCCCCCCTCTCTCTAACCCCTCCCCCCCTCCCATCTCGCTGTCCCGCTCGGCCCCCTCCTCCTCCCTCCACCGGTTGTGTTTCCTAGCAACGCCCGGGCCGGAGCAATCGGAGAGCGAGGGGCAGGATTCGGGGAGCAGATTGGCGGATGATTTATTAGCTGGGCTGGAGAGCAGTGAGCCCAGGCAGCTGAAATGGAGCCTTAAAGGAGAAGGATGGGAGGGGGCAGCGGCGGGATGGGAGGGGGGGGGGGGGGATTTGGGGGGGGCACAGGGACGGGAGGGGCGAGAGCGGCTCCTGCGTGCAAAGACGGATGGACGGGCTGAGTAAATAGTACAGTTAGCAAACAAAATTGGACTATGGAATTGGCTTAGACTCTATTTTGCGCTGGCATATCTCATTTATGTTTCCAGGCAATGACGTCATAGCACAAGATACTGTCTAAACACGGGTATTCAAATAGTTTGCTCATTTTTATTCAAACGCATATATTAAAAGCCATTCACCCCCTATAATATTGACTCACAGCAGTTCGCACCTGCCACATAATCTGCTCAAGTTTACATACGAATCAGGGCAGTCCCAGTGCTGGATTACATGTGCCAAAGTTTGACGGACAGTTGAGAATGCCCCCAGAGTGAAACAGGATAGGGGTGGCACATGTGTTGGGGTGCGCTTGTGATGCTAACGGCTCCATCTACTGGTTAATGAGCCACTGCGCGTTGACGAAGGCAAAAGAACCAGGCCGTGACGCTCATAATGCAGCCGCAACAAGTGCTTCACACGCACCTTTTAATCTTGCCTTTTCAGGCATCTTGTTTAGTCTACTTTCGGTTTTTCACAATTACCTCAACTTTAAATCTTTTGGATGACAAGGATAAAGACAGTGTTTTGTTTTCCAACTTTGTAATTATTTCAGAAGGTTGTATTTTAGAGTCGCCTTTGTTGCTTCAGTGAATTTGCTCTTTAAGCCCTCCAAAGCTTACTATGTAAACAGTCCGTGGTTATATAACCCTCTGTACATGGCCTGGAAAATGCACTCCTAAACTTGAAGCTGAACTCCATGCCTGGTTTTGCTTGTTGCTTGTCTCTTTCCATCCATGTCCAAAAACCCCTTTCCCCACTCAAATTCTCTCTCTGCCTTTCCCTCGCACTTTGGCAGCCTCTCCAGTTTTTGTACTCTGTGCTCTCAATGCACACAAGCCAGTGGCGTGTTTGCCTCCCCTAGAAAATGGTCAGTTTTTAGCTTGGCGTCCACAACAAGAAGCGGCCTGGCTTTTGTGCTCCACTGGGTGATACAGTAGACTTTTGGGCTTAAAGGGATAAACGGCATGCCTCGCAGTGCCATGGATCACCGGACTCCGCTCCAGGTTTTCCAGGCAGCCGTGAACCAGAGGCTCTCTTGCAGAAAGATCACATGTAAAGCCTTCCCCTTTGTAGTGGAGGAGCAGAGAGTGACAAGCTATTTCTTGCTTGTAAAAATAACAGCGAAAAGAGCCATGTACCTTCGGAAACGCCATGGATTTGCCCTTTTATTTTGCTTCTGTACCCGTGGTGGGATGTAATGATCAGCAAAGCGCTCTCCTAGGACTTTAGCCTGCTTTTTGCCTTTGGAGTTACTTGGTGGAAACGCTTGGCTGGCTGGAGAGCGCTGGGGATCGAGGCTCGGCTCTGGAAACCAGAAAGTAAATGTTGCTTTGCTCTGATCTGCTGGTTATTCATGTTTTTTAGCTTGGACTTGAACATGCCTCTGAGAGCGTGGATCTTAAAGGGAGACAAATATGTGGATTTAGTGCCTTTGTGGTTTTGTTTACGCGCCAGGGCTGGAGTGTCCACATTTAGTTCATGTCAGAATCTGCCCTATCCGAGCAGGGAGCATTATCTGTCACTGAGCAGATCACCGCATATGTCTCTTCTGTTTATTTCACATGGCAAACTTGCATGGTGATATCCTAACTGAATTTACAGATTTTTATTCATGTAGCAGCTCAAAACTGGCATAGTTGTAGAGAGGGACAGAGGTATCAACTGAACTTCTGCTTTGTACTTTTCAAGGCTGTCCTCATCTATAATTAAAGCATGTTAATCTGTGCGCCCGGTGTGTTTATGTGGTTTTAATGTGAGCATTTTTACTCCGTTTCCGCTGTCCGTAAAAAGGTCTGTTTTCAACACTGCCTACTTCAGTTGTCATTACCTCTCGGCGTAAGAGGTTTCGAGTTGAATATCAAACCCCTCCGACCACAAGCGACCGAATCACAACACTATTTTTGTGGCGATGCGAGACAGTCACTTTCTGCGCTCTCCTCCATCATACTAACTCTTTGCTTTTCTCCCTTTTTCCCTCTGTGTGAAATTGCAGAAGCGGTTCATTAAAGGCTTGAGACAGTTCGGCAAAAACTTCTTCAGGATCCGAAAAGAGCTCCTGCCCAACAAAGAAACGGTAAGCTACATTATTACCGCTTTTATCACATGCATGTACTTTGGCTATAACTAATCTGTAGCTTTTTGAAGTGCTCTTTTCAGCACAGTGCCTTCATATCCTGGAGCTTTATTGATAAACGTTAAGCTGCTGCCCACAAAATATTGTATTGTCTGACTTGACTGTCGGCAACATGGAAAAAACTCCACTCGGTTTAAAGGGAACAGTCAAATGTGTGCTGATTGAGCCACAGAAAGCCGGAGTAGCATGTTCGACTGTAATTAGCACCCGCTGTTAGCTGTAAACAAACCAGTAGTAAACAAATGTGGAGCCACATAGCGAATTAGATGTTCACACTTTTTATTAAAGCCGCCGCAATGGAATAAATCTACGTGAAGTGTTAGACTAGAGGTCTGTTTTACATGTTTGGACGCTGCATAATGTATTTAAGACGATAATATGGGCGCAGGATTTAAGTCTTAAGATTATATTGCACATATATCTGGCTTGTTTTAGTTGGTGGGAGTCGTCCGGTTGCACAACTGTTTGCCCAGTGGTGGTGAGGTGTATCCATATCTGACCCACTTTAGGCCTGTTGCTGAGTTATTCCTGTTTCTATGTCTACGGTGTGCTGTCGGTGATCACTCCTGCTCTGAAAAATGTTAGAAGAATCATGTTTTAGGGACGTTTGTGTAGCTGAGTTGATGCTGTGGGATAGGTTTTTCCATTTCTACAGTGTCAGGAGGAGATTCAGAGAGTGCATGTGCTATAGTTCACACATAGCAAGACATGCAACTTTAGACGATGGGAGAATTGTAATTGTGCAGTATTGTAACAAGTAAATTTCCCCATTGTTAGATCAATAAATCTTCTCTTATCTTATCTATTACACTGTTTTTGCAGCAATGGATTTGACAACTACTGTAATATTGTGAACATTAGTAAGACCTTGGTGGGGTTGACTTTCGTTGAGTTCTTTGCAGTTGTGGATGTATTGTACCAGCTATTAATGTGGAATTTCCTCATTTATGCCTGTTTACTGTCTAGTGGAGATGTTTATTGTAACTGGACTTGGGAGTTGTCTGAAAAACCTCCTTGTTTACCAAATGTATGCTTTAGTTTAGTAATGAAGAGGAATAAAACCATAAATATTTGCTTTGTGAATCAGCTGTTTACCTCTTCACAAACACAACACGCTGTCACTGTTCACTGTCACTTATCATCAACCAAAACATGACTAATACCAGCTGAAGTTCCTTATCGGCGCGACGCAGGCTGTAAAAAGTATATTTAGTCTCAGCACTGCTCCACGGGGCGAACCCCAAAAGGTTGAGATTAGCAACAGAATATTTGAGGGATTACAGGGGAACATGTTGTACATGTTGCTTCGAAAAGGTCCTGCTCCGTTAAAATAATTCCCCTTTCTGCCCTGTGATTGGTGGAAATTGGGCTGTTTTCTCTGAGCTGCTCCTGCTGGAAGTTTGCCCATTCAGAGCTGACACAGACATCAAAGCTAAATCAAAGGTGTTTGTCATAGTCCCGGGCACATTTTATATAACGCTTCTCATTTTGTGTCTGGGTTGCTAAACCCACCAGCTCTTTTGTGCTCAATTCTTTATTCCTCAAAACCAATTTGAAGCCCTCGAATAAGAGATTAAAGAGTGTGAATACAGTTTCCCCACAAAGATTTCCCTCAATTATTTTCTCTGGCGTTTGAAATATACGACTTGTCCGGCTGATTGGCTATAAAGGAGGTATTAATGCGCCTCAACCTGGAGGGGGGAGTCTATTTGGCAGCAGCGGAGGTAATAGACCCACTCCGGGATCTGGGACTGCCACCAGCGCACCGAGCACCCAAAGATTAATTTTCCCCCGGCAAATGGAAAATAAACTGCCCTTTAAACATATGAAAAGAGAGGGAAATGACGGGAGCGAGGGGAGGGCAAGACGGGCGGAGGCTGGCCCAACATACTCCCTCTGAAAAACAGGCTTGTCACGCGCACAGAGACAGAATAAACTAGGTTGAGAGTTGACCTTGCTTTTGTGTCTGAAGACTGGTATTTCATCTGATCCTGCAACAATTTCTATCATATTTGAATGAAATTATGCTGAAGCAATAGCTAGTCAGACCTTTATATGGGCAATTAAAAAGATTCTAACAATCTTTACGCTGTGTAAAAGAGTAAATGTACAGAGCTGGTGCAAATAAACAGAAAATTAGCAGCTGTTTGATTACAGTATTATTCAGTTGGCTGTTATAGTCCAAGTTACCCCTAAATTGTGAGTTTGTGATTGCCTTCAGGTTCAAAATGATCCTTCAAAACATTTAAAGTTGTAACATGACTACAATAAATAGATTAATATCCTAAATCTATCAGTTTTCATAATCTAAAGTGATTCCAAGTACCTGCTGCTTGCGTTCTCTACCCCTTGTTTGGAAGATTAAAACTCGCATCGGCTACAACTTAAACATATAATAGTATTTCGAATGTGCCAAAAGACGCTGCTGCCCTAACACTGTCCAACTCGAACCCGAACACAAAGCCCTCGGTCTAAATGTGAGGCTCCTGAGGTGTCCACGGTCTGTCTGGCCCCGCTCTCCCTGTAGCAGCTATTAGCCGCGCTGCCCCTTCAGACACGTCGCTGTGCCAAGGCTAAGCACCCCGCTCAGTGTAAACAAGCCCCAGTCGCACTCAGGAATGCTTTATATAAAACACATAAAGGCCCACAGGGGAAGTGGGTGTGGCCTCTGACCGGCTGCGCTGCCACCATTTCAACTCGCTGCTCCCACTGGAAAATACAGTGACACAAACGCTGGTCGTGGATGGACTTAAGTGTGCATATTAACAGGCGCGAATCACGGCTCATATCAAATGTGAACTCGAACTCGAAGCTGGAGTTGGAGATTGTGAATTGAGGTCACATTTTTGACAAGCTTTCATCAGTTAATCTCACATTAGCTATGCAACTAATATTAGCCAACGAATAGTCTGATTTTTTTTTTTGATAAATGAACCAATTCAATACTATTATTACTCCTTTTATGATTTTTGTAACCACATTTCACCCAGATTTGAGTGAAAAATGAAAAATGTTGATGTTTTGACCAAAAATAATCACCAAAACCGCTGCCTATTTGATTAAACACCTTTACATCTGTTTATAGTCCAGACAACTATTCTCAATTACTATTTTAGTTGATTACTTTACTAGACCCGAATGACCCGTCGATGCAGCTCTATCTTACAAGCCGTGACTTCTGCTTTGAGAGCTATTAGCCAGCTGTATTTGTCCACAAACATACTGTATGCCCAACAGTTAACTTGCAAATGACCTGGATGAAGGTTCACAGGCACCATTTGCATACCTGCGCTGTAGTGTGTCGCTGCCTGGGCTGCTGCCACCGGGCCCGCTTCACCTCTTTTTAGTGCTGCTGAAATCAAATATGCATCGCCGAGTGAAAAACATGCGTGCAAATGTCCCTGGAACAGACCGTACCCTCCACTGTACCAAGACATTATATAAAGCAAGGAAATAGCCTGATTTATTTGCCTTACGCTCGTCAAAGGATATTACTTTGGCCTTTTCTTGGAAGCATTCAGTTTATTTAGGGTTAATGAGGCTTTACTGAGCGACGCGAGGCAGCCCATAATGTAGTCAACACAGTGAAGCGATGGCAAACAAATTGAAAGTGCACAACGCGATGCATTTTAGTTGAGATCTCCCTGAAGCCGCTCCTCCAACATGGTCACCCTAACCTTATGATGTAATTTTCAAAGCCATTTTTCGTTACAATGATTTCAATATAGGTTTGTCATCTTGGCAAACTGAAATGATCAAAGAAATTACACCAAGATATTATATTTTAGAGCAAATTTGACACAATGACTCTCGTGTTTGCACATGGCCTATTTCTCCGCGATCATAAACGTCTAACAGCTCACCTCATACTCTCGTTTTTGTCAGTTGCATAATTTCAGTAATTGCTAGTTCTAAAAATCACATTTAATTGGGAGACATTTTTAATTGCACAGCCGTAACGCATTCTGATATTTCTTCACCGATTAAAAACAAACCCAGTCTGGCTTTGTAGAAACATAAAAATGAGGTCAGCAGTCAAATTAAAACACATGCATAACTAAGAATTCACCCAAGTCGGTGCCTCTTCCCCCGACGCCCCAGTGTTGGCCCTCCTGGCCCCTGTCGGACGCGGGACGGCCTGGAGGAGTCCGCTGCTCCCGACACCTCGCAGCAGCTGTTTGCCCCGGCGCAAGCTGCAAGAAAACCTCAAATTGAATTCACCGCCGCGTCCTAATCTCGCCTGTTGACTCCTCAGGGATGATTATAAATACTTTCATTCACATACTAATTAAGCCGTCTCCGGACTGCAGGGGGCGCTTCAGTGACCACCGAAATCCATGTTGGGTAAATGATACAACTTGTTCGGCGCTTGTAAAATGCTGCCGTCTGATGGGGGCATTAGCGGCGTGTATTGATGTTCTCGCAGCACACCGCAGGCTATTTAGCGAGTGTAGGCAAATGTTTTATTTTTTCTCCCCCTCTCCCGCCTAATAGATGGAGCAGGGGGCCTCGTAGCTCCCTGTGTAATTGAGTTCTTTAAGCTTGGTTTGGGGTGGGTACGGGGTGCATCTTATCAGCGGAGCACGCGGGATCGACCCATAAGGCGAGGGGGGAAAGCACAGTTGCCATCCAATCTGCTTTCGTTGGCAAAAAGCGCTTAGAGCAGGAGAAACCACAAGTGCTGATTCTCGGGCGTGCGTCCCTGACCTGGGAGAGAGTAGAGCTTATTCAGACGGATAGAAAGAGCGCACGCAGCGGGGAAGAGCTGTCTATTTAACTGCCTTTCACAGCCGCCGCCTGCTCCACCAGCCTTTCACTATTAGCCGGCGGAGTCGTCGGCCCCGGCTTCAAGGCGATGCACGGAGGGCAGCCTTTTGAGTTTACGTGTGGCGTATATCCATGCTATTCACTTCATGAACCCTTCAAGTGCAAAATGGCCTCCAAGAGTCACACAGGAGTTCTTATAGAAAATACAGAGAGTTACCCAGCTCTCTGAAGCAAGCTAATTAGAGGTAACCTTCAGAAATACTTATTTTTTGTCATTTTTATTTATGCTGCGCCCGAGGCAGTAATTCTATTTGATATTTTATGACCACAGTGATGTCAATGTGCCAACTGCTCTGTGTGCTTGGGGATGAATAAAGTTTTTTTGAATTGAATAATTTGCCATTTTAATCATTTTCCATGTGCAAGTTGTATAGATTGAAGTCATTTTGGTAGTACACTATATTCTGAAATACATTCTTTTAGATCAGCAGTTCATATTTGAGGCTTCTCTCAAATGTCTCGGATTATGTTGACGTATCCACATCATTCGCAATCGTAATTCTTCAAAACAATCACATTTGATATTTCTGCTCCCTAAACAATATTATATTTTTGTCTGTCGCCTTTGATGTCTATTCTGAACCATCTGTGTAAGTTCTCAGTCGTACAGGAGGCAAAGAGTCTTCATCTGTACCCTGAATACAGATGAAGACTGAAGCATCTTAGCCTACGATACTCTTAACCATGTTTTTGAATGGTAGCCACAGAATTTCTCTGTTTAGTCTGTCTGCCGCACAGCCATCTCAAGAATGCGCGTCACTAAATATGCTGCATTCTTTCATCTCCGCTGCCGTTTAATCGCCCCGTGACCTGTTTAACCGCGCCAGTGTTTAGCGCTGCCCTGCGCTCGCGGCAAGCACCCACGGAGTCTAAAAGTCAAGCATCGCTCAGAGAGATGATCCAGTGAGCCGTCCGCCCGGTGGTGAGATGAAGAATACGCCGCGCAGAGGTCGAGCACATGCATAATTAAACCTGGGTTTGATTTAGCTCACACAGACTGAAACGAAGCAGGCCAAGGAGCGAGGCACGCTGCACTAAAGGATGTTTACACGGCTCCGTATCAGCCACAGCCTCGGTCACATGCTGCTGCTGCTGCTGCTGCTGCTGCCTGTGCGAGAGGGTAAACAGCCCAAGAGAGACCTGCGCTGATTTTATTTACACAACATAGAGCCGCACACCCTTTCAGTCATGTGATATACAAGAGCGGCTTAATGCTCAATTCAGACTTTTTTTGCGAGGTCATACGTATAGCCAATTAAATGTGACCTTACTGTCTGAACGGAACATGTCTTGAAAGTGTCCCGCGTGAGCAGTGGAGGACACGGCCTCACACACAGCCCACTGTTGCTGGAGGAAGTTAGCTTGGATTGAAAGACAGCGCAGCGGATCCGGCGATGTCAAAGTTGTGAGAGGCCAATGGGGCAAACGCATTGATAACCTCATTTTAAGAAGGAGAGCCAGTTTGTGTTGGGCTATGGCCTTTTGTGGCCAGAGGATAGTAGGGCTAGGCGATATATATCGATATTTAAGATATATTTAAAAAATAAGATATGGAATTAGACCAACGCATATATCCTTAAAAATTTGTGCTGTAATACTTGCTTCAGGCAAGAAAAAGATTGACCTATTTTATTGTATAGGCTATTTTTATTTAAGATTTTTTATTTATTTAAATGTGCACATTACGGAGATTTATTATACAGTGTTTATGTTTACATTTTATAGTACTAGTATAGTATAGTATTGCATACTGTGAATGGTACGTTGGTAACTATTTTAATATGTAAATGTTTAATGATTGTATTGTTGGGGACTGCGGATGGAAATTAGCATGTTGCTAAATCTGGTGCAGCCATCTTTTTAATGTAACTGCACATTGTCCCTCTAAATAAACTAAATTAAATTAAATTAAATAGTGAGTTTTCAATAAAACTACTCTTATTTGGCTATGACTTTGACCGAACATTTCATTTCACAGCTCTCACTTTGTGGAAAAAATATTGGGATATATATAACCTAAATATATCGGGATATGACTTTTGGTCCCTATCGCCCAGTCCTAGAGGATAGACCCGCTAACTGTACTCAAAACTAAGCCACGTGCCGTTACCTCCCCACTCTCGTCTACTTTCATGCAGAATGAATGGCAATGGTAGCGTATCGATGACGTGTAGGGCGGAAGATCAAAAGTAAAAGATCTGATAGTGTCAGATTTAGGACCACATATCTAAGTGGTCTGGGCCGCGGTTGAAAAATTTAGATGTGGGTTCAGACTGTTGTGAAAAGATCAGAAAATTCAGATTTGGGTCCCTTTGGTCTGCAGTGTGAACTTAGCCTTATAGTTTTGACATGTAAAGGCATTGACTGAAGGTAATGTTCAACTGAAATCACTTTGTACATGGATCAATTAACTGAGCAATGCAAACAAAAGTCAGAAAAAGGACAATTAGTGGCATACATGTTTATTTAGAAGTTCATTTGCAAAAACAGATAAGTGCCATTGACAAGAATCAATGTACTGTATACTTGTAATTTTCTCTTTGTGTAGCAGGGTTAATTACCAGACCCATTTTATTACTTCAGAAATATTAAACCACTTTTTATCGATCAAATGGATTCAACTTTAGTTTTACTGGCGTCACCTTTCGTAAATGGTAATAAAAATTTAAAACAAGTTTGCAAAAAATTCAAAACAGAGATATCTGCTTTTGCAAAATAACATTTGTTCTGACTATTCTTCGCCACAACAACAAAGTCTTACGTTTCCATGCTGCATCCCACAGCAGCAGAATTGCAGGTTGATGGTCCATTGTCGTCCTGCCGGCCCCCCCTCGCCGCACTCATTCCTGTGCCCTCGCTCGCACCAGTAACGGCCCTAACCGTTTGGCTCCATGTCAAAGCAGGGGCCTTTGTGGCTCGGTCACAAATCTGCCAGCAAAAACACAAACCATCTGTTCTGCGCAGGCCTGAGCGGAGACGCAGGGTGTAAATACAGGAGTTTAACTCATGCCCTGTCCCACGCTCGCAGGACCCTCCAAGCCCAGCGTACAGTCACACAGACGCAAGACGCAGGCTCTGTATAAGCAGCCGCCAGGATGAGGCTTTATCAGCGGAGATTAAACCAATTACACTGGGTAAATTAGGATGCTTCATATTCTCTGCAATTATCGCCGGATATTATGACCGTGTCTGCATTACTACATTTGTGTTGAAACATTTGGAGTGTTTGTACAAATTAAAGGGTGGCATTTAAAAGAGCCTGGCATGTTTTTGATGAAAAGATATCTAATCAAAGCCCTCAGTGAGAGAGTTTACCAACACAATCACATAAATATTGAAAAATAAGTATGGACTCAAAAATCACATGCTTCTTTGAACGAGAAACCTCAAACCAGTGCCAAAACATATTTTTATATTGGCTTGTTACTTGTTCATCTACAGAAGTTGGTGTAATGTTTTGCAAATATAACTAATGTAAGTGGAATGTTTCTACGGGAATAGTCAAGGTGGGGCTGTTGCAGACCGTGTTGGGTATACTTTTTTTCTCCAAAACATGAAGAATCTCCTTATAATCCATTGATGTGAGCAAGTTTCGTCCATGTTTTGTGTTTCCATGTGGGAATCGATATAAACCAATGAAGAATCTTCAACGCCTCTGCGGATGCCTAACGTAGACTAGACCTCTGTGATTGGCTTTGGCTACAATGATTATACGCATTAACCCCATGGCGGCGCGGTGTAAAAACTTCCAACTCCTTGTGCCTTCTCCCATCAGACATCAGGCTATTAGTTATGATGTGAAAATAACTATAAAAATTACACTTTCTCCTTTCTTCCACAAAAATGACAAGAGGGGCTCATTCCTGCTAATAGCCCTTGTGATTAGAAGCAAAGGCAGATACTCTTGTTGTTTGGGTCACATTTCTATTTTTGCTGTAACTCACATTTTGAGTAAATCCAAAAGTACGCTGTACAAATCTGTTGGAGCTTTTGTCACATTGTACAACTAGTCGAAATGTGTGTAAACTTAACTGACCTGGTTGAACTTCAAAGTCTTTAATTGTGCCTAATTCATCTTACTCACTCATGAACCGGAGTGTATTTTGTCACGCAATCGTTAGAGAGAAATATAGTAGTTTAATGCATTAAACTCCACATGCCCAAGTCAGTCTTTATGTTGTAGCCATGTTAAGAGGCGGAGGCTGGAGTTGACGCCTGGAGAGCCGTGATAGGAGGGTAAGCCCTTTCCTTGTCGGATAATCCACCGGCCAGAAGCTCCTGCAGATGGAGGCATTTTAAAAGGCCTTATAATACCCAGCTTATGTTGTCACTATCTCATGTTCAGCCGAGTGGCGACACACTCCGCAATCATTTAGTGAAATTATTGCTCTGAGGCCGGCAGCGGCAGGCTCGATTTCTATCAGGTATTTTGGCTCCACGCTTGGACTCTTTCCAGTGTTTGTTCTTTGATACAGTCAAGGAACGGGCTTCTTCAGTGGCTTTTATAGGTGAACAACAGAAAGTATTAACAAAGGCAAAAGAAAGACACAGCTTGTACATCGAATACAAGCAGAACACCTGTAGATTGACTAAAGTTATCAAGCTCATGGACAGGAACCTTCTTATACTTGCAATACTTCATGCCTGTTCCATTTTAGAGCTCAACACAATGAGTAGTCATCCACCATCTAACCCTCGCCCCTGCATCAACCTCTCTCACCAACTTGTCCTTGTCCGGATCCTGCTCACCCTCAAATCTCAGTGACATCCCACATGCATTACTTCTGTGACTGTGTGACTCTGAATTGTTCTTGTCCAAGATATACTTTGTCTTTGTGTCATAGTCATAGGCATAGGCACAATCTGGAAAAAGTTAGCCTAGCTAAGCCGACGACTTTATCATATCAGAGCAGTCTAGAGAAAAAGGTCTTTGGTAGTAGTACCGCTTCTCTGTGTAATTCCACGGTCTGTGTAACAAGTGCAGCGCCGCTGAGGAAGTTCATTACCAGGCAGAAACATGCTGTATGCTTAAAACATGATTTGCCCAGCGTCTCCTGAGTGTTCAGCTGCTGTTGCCAGGCTGCCACGGTTCATCACCTGCACCTGTTAATTCCTTTTCAAAACCACAGAGTTAACATTTTCATTACGAGCGGCCTAATATAATGCCACTTGACACAGTGTAAGTGATGGAGAGGCAGAGTGACCTTTCCCCGCGTCTTGCCAAGCTGTTGTGGAGAGAGCGCGCGGTTGTCAGGCCCGCAGCGAGGAGTCATTATACACCGGGCTCCACACTTCTGATCTGCACATTTCAATTAGATTTCTCCTCAGGACGCCCGCCTCCCCCTGTTAGCACCTGCGCTCACTCGGCCCGCGGATGGAGCCACTCGGAGAGGGAGGGAGGGGGGGTACAGGAAGAGAACAGAAAGTTTCCAGCTTAAGAGGATGTACAGACACACGGCCGTTCAGGGGAGGTTTAAGTGGGATAGAAATAATTAGGATGTTGGACCGTGGGCATAAACTGACTTCAGGGTTACTTTACAGGCCAGACGTGATTTCAACTGGATTGGTTACATTGTTCAAACAAATATTTATAGGACTTTCTTTTCTGGCAATTGTATTTTGCAAAAGTATGAGACTTGCAATAGAGCTACCAGATGGCGCTTGTTTTCGTTGGTTATCCTTCTCAAAATAAGTCATTTGCGATGTTCCTCTGCCCTTCAAATTGTGGGCTGGTCATACCTCACTCCTGCTTTTCACATTCAGAGATATTTTGTTACTCACTCTTATGATAATTCCATTCTGTCCCGGTGTGTTTTTGTCTTTTGGAGTCCCGCTGGCTCTTTCTGCTGCCGCTCCTTTAAGACTTGAGGAATCCACTCCTCCAGATGTGCGTTCATCTGCACAAGTCTTCTGCTCCCGGCCCAAACTGTGTGCCTGGGACACTTTCCACGGCACCAATGATTTTTCCATAACTCTCAAAAACACCCTAAAGCCACACTGCGGAACATGCCAGGTTATGTTTCCACTCACAGCAAATATCTCAGTGATACCAAACTTGCTCCTAATAATGAACATTTAGTAAGTAGAACATTTCGAAAATAACCTTGTATATTTAAAACACATGTTTGGCCACCTTTAGGAGCAAATCAATCATATCTGCGTGGAGCTGTGATATCCCACTCTCAGTAAGGTTATGTTCAAGAGTGTGGCTTTAATGGTATAAGGTTCTGTTTCGCGGTTTAAGTAACTGTTTATCTTTAGTTAATAAAGTCTTAAAGCCGCTGGTAGGTCTGAATCTCTTCATAGAATCAATGGCGGCAGTTCTTAAACTAGCTGAAGCCCAGAGTTGAGCATCATGTGCTGACTGAAGCAGTAAATGAGAGTGGCTTTAGTTGGTCTTTCATGTTAGACATTCATACCTTGTTCAACAGATAAAACTCTGACACTGAACAGTTATTCTGCAGTGGGCTTCTAATATTTATACTGATGCATAAAAGGGCTGCAGGATAGATATCATTTGAATGTTTTATCCTAATCTAAAATACCTGCTCACTCATTTACCATTGTTTGTTTTCCTGCAGCCTGATGCAAGATGCTAACTGAGCTGTTGCTTAAAAGCCATTAATGTGTTTGGGAGAGTCATATGTTCATTCATTTATGTCAAGTGTTTGAGCTAAAGCCAAGAAGAGAAAAACGATCAATAGCCATTAAACCTGGGGCTTTGTCGAACAGTGGTTTTACCGACTCATCTGTGCCCTCTGGGCCTGAAAGATTACAGGTGACTAAGGCTCACAACAATGTCACACCTTTATGAATGTGTAGTAGAGAGGAATGTGGCTCTAACAAATGAGGATTCACAGTGAGGTGGAAAGAGCCAGCGTTGGACAGGAAACTGCATAATTGTGGTAGACTCCTGTCGCTCTGTTATGAGCGGTTTGGAAAATGGCGAGGCTGCACAGGCAAAGTGCTTTCTGATCCATGATTGCATGTGTTAATGTTTCTGTTCAGTATTGATTTCCTGGCGACCTTTTGTACACTGGATTTATCTGCCTCGCTCGCTGGCAGCGCACACTCCGAATGTTTGATTAAAGTTCAATTGACTCTTCCAGTGAAGGGGCGAGGAACCATTTCACTCCCTATTTGTAGCGCCAAAGCTCTGCCTGACATGTTCTTTTGTTCCTATTCAGGCTCCTGCCACCCAGGCAGCCTCCATTGCACTGATCCTAATATCCCCGCATTCAGCAGCCTCCAAGCCTAATCCTGGGACAGACATGGCCACAGCATAAACATGCACAGGCACATCCAAAACCTGGCATAGACTGACCGCTCCCTGGCCTTTACTCCTCACTGTCTACCATTATACTGTCTGATTTTTGTGTGCGTTTTATGGATTTTAACTATTATTTTATTTGTGTTTTTCAGGGAGAGCTCATCACCTTCTACTATTATTGGAAGAAGACGCCTGAAGCTGCCAGTTGTCGAGCCCATCGCAGACACCGCCGTCAGCCTGTCTTCCGCCGCATCAAGACACGCACTGCCTCCACTCCTGTCAACACTCCCTCTCGGCCTCCCTCCAGCGAGTTCTGTACGTAAATACAGTGGATCTGACCTCCTGAAAGTGTAGGGAGACCTGACAGTCTGTGAATAAAGGCTTTTCTCTCTCCTCAGTGGACCTCAGCTCTGCCAGTGAGGATGACTTTGACAGCGAAGACAGCGAGCAGGAGCTGAAGGGCTACGCTTGCCGCCACTGTTTCTCCACCAGTAAGACCGTTTACCCACTCTTATAAACAGTGCTGTTATTCCTGCCCTGGCAGAATCGGGAGAGGCCTGCGTGACAGATGGGCATCTGAACATGTCAGAGCTAATTTGATCAAATCAGACATGAACAGCTCACTCTCTCTCCCTCATTATCCTCCGCTTTCTCACAGCTGGCTCCCAGTGCAGGCTCCATCTGACAGAGCATTCTGCCATCAGGGCTGGCTAATAACTACAGCACTGTGCTGTTAATCCACATGTTACTGACCGTGTAAACACTGACGTGAATATTTAAGACTAAATAAGAGTCTTATAAAACTCTACGTAGTCTCATTAGTTAAGGACTTTGTTTTGAATCTTTATTACTGTGATTCAAGTCTGTTGGTGTTTGTTTTGTGCATCACTTTGAGAGGCTGTTTTTCACAACTGCAAATGGTTTTCCTCAGCCTCCAAGGACTGGCACCACGGGGGACGGGAGAACATTTTACTGTGCACAGACTGCCGCATTCACTTCAAGAAGTACGGTGATCTGCCCCCCATCGAGAAGCCTGTGGACCCTCCCCCGTTTATGTTCAAACCTGTGAAAGAGGAAGAGGATGGACTCAGCGGGAAGCATAGCATGAGGACCCGAAGGAACCGAGGCTCGGTAAGCAACTCTATTTTCACCTTCACCATCTGTAGGCACTGGCACATACATGTAAATCCCTGGAGCGACAGAGTAGAATTGTGCTTACCATCAGTACAGCAATGGTTAGTAATATGACAATAGATATTATTTCAGAGATTTGTAGTAAATTACTTTGGTGTACAGTAAGCAGTAGGTGATGACACATGTTGATAATGTTTGCTGTTCACAGATGTCGACGCTACGCAGTGGTCGTAAGAAGCAGACAGCCAGTCCTGATGGCAGAGCCTCGCCAACAAACGAGGACCTGCGCTCAAGTGGACGCACCTCACCCAGTGCAGCCAGTACTGACAGCACTGACAGCAAGACAGACATGAAGAAACCCAGCAAGGTAATGCATAGTGCCTGATACATTGGTAATACCTGTGTTGAATGTAAACTAAATGCTCTGCTGTAATTACTGCACAGAAGATTAAGGAGGAGGCTCCTTCACCTATGAAGAGTGCCAAGAGACCAAGAGAAAAGGGAGCGTCAGACACAGAAGAACCAGAGAGGGCCAGCGCCAAGAAATCCAAGACACAAGTAAGATCGACGTTTAGAAATGCTATTTCAAATGTTATGTTAGATTTGTGGGTGAGGGTCCAGCCCAGTCTTAGCTTTGTGAATCTGAGCATACTGTATGTGTCCCACAGGAGCTGAGCAGACCTGACTCTCCGTCAGAGTGTGAGGGAGAAGGAGAGGGAGAGAGCTCAGACGGACGCAGTGTGAATGAGGAGCTGAGCAGTGATCCTAAAGACATTGATCAGGACAACCGCAGCTCGTCCCCCAGTATCCCCAGCCCTCGGGACAACGAGAGCGACTCAGACTCCTCAGCCCAGCAGCAGCAGCACTTGCAGAACCAGCACCCTCCAGTCATCCAGTGTCAACCCGGGACCTCCACCTCTGCGCCTGTCCCGAACACACCCTCCACCCCTCAGCCGACTCAGGCCTCCCCCTCCACCTCACCCACCTCTCTACCTCCACAGCCTGCGCCTCAGGCTAGTCCCATTTCTCTCATCCAGTCAGGAGCTTCACTGCATCCTCAAAGGCTTCCTTCTCCTCACTCACCTCTGTCTCAGGCTCCGCCCTCAGGCCCTCCTGGCCCCCCTCCCTCATTACCAAGCCCGCACCATGGGCCCATGCCCACCCTGCCACACCCGCTGCAGGCTGGACCATCACACATACCTCACCCTCTGTCCATGCCCCCCCAGGGCTTCCCTGTGGCACAGTCTCAGGTCCCTCCCCCTCCAATTTCCAACCAATCACAGCAAAGACCACACACACCCCCCGCCCAATCACAGACGTCTTCTCAAAGCAGCGGGCAGCCCCCCAGAGAGCAGGCTCTTCCTCCCGCTCCCATGTCCATGCCCCACATCAAGCCCCCTCCGACAACACCCATCTCCCAGAGCCACAAACACCCGCCCCACGTGTCCTCTGCCCCGTTCCCACAGATGCCCTCAAACCTGCCCCCTCCTCCAGCACTCAAGCCCCTCAGCTCTCTCTCCACGCACCATCCTCCGCCCACACACCCACCTCCGCTGCAGCTCATGCCTCAGGGCCAGCAGCTCCAACCTCCCCCCGCCCAGCCGCCTGTCCTCACCCAGTCACAGAGCCACCAGCCTCCCCCTGCCCCACCGCTGCCACCCTCCGCAGCAGCGCCTCACCCCAGCGGCCCATCTCAGCCGCCCTTCTCATCCCATCCCTTCAGTACAGTCCTACCTCCGGCCAGTCTGCCCGCCACATCTACAAACTCCATATCGGCCTTACAGACTCCTCCATCTGCCTCTTCCTCCTCTATCTCCATGCCTCTACCTGCCTCCGTGTCATGCCCGCCCCCCACAACGTCTATCATGCCAGCGGTTCATATCAAAGAGGAGCCTTTGGACGAAATGGAGGAACCAGAGAGCCCCCCACCCCCTCAAAGAAGTCCCTCCCCAGAGCCCACTGTGGTCAACACACCCAGCCACGCCAGCCAGTCAGCACGGTACGTTCCATGTGCACTGTTTCTGTTTATCGGACCATACTGCTTACAGCTATTATTACAACATGGCTTTTATAAAATATCTCTATATAATTGTTATTTTGTGTGTGGCTGTAGGTTCTACAAGCATCTGGACAGAGGTTACAACTCGTGTGCCAGGACAGACTTCTACTTCACTCCTTTGCCTATGTCTAAACTGGCCAAAAAGAGAGAAGAGGTGCTGGAGAAGGCCAAGCGTGAGGCTGAGCAGAAAGCACGGGAAGAGAAGGAGCGAGAGAGGGAGCGAGAGAAGGAGAGAGAGCGGGAGAGAGACAGAGAGAAGGAGGCAGAGCGAGCTGCGGTGAGTGGTTTGTCTAACCTCTGTTTACCTCCGTTAAATGTTTTCTTTTGCTGTACTAAACATTTCATTTGTGCTTGCAGAAGGCTTCCAGTTCCTCTCATGAGTGCAGAATGGGGGAGAATCCAATGGCTGGACCCGCCCACATGCGACCGCCTTTCGATGGCCCACCCACCACTATTGCAGCTGTGCCTCCATACATTGGGCCGGACACCCCAGCCCTGCGCACCCTCAGCGAGTATGCTCGCCCCCACGTCATGTCGCCTACAAACAGAAACCACCCCTTCTTTATGTCCCTCAACCCCGCGGACCCTCTGCTGGCCTACCACATGCCCAGCCTGTACAACGCTGATCCAGCCATGCGAGAGCGTGAACTGCGGGAGCGGGAGATGAGGGAAAGAGAGATCCGGGAGAGGGAGCTGAGGGAGAGGATGAAGCCAGGCTTTGAGGTCAAACCTCCTGAAATGGACACATTGCACCCCTCCACTAACCCCATGGAGCACTTTGCACGGCACGGGGCCATCTCATTGCCGCCTATGGCTGGCCCTCACCCCTTTGCCGCCTTCCACCCTGGACTGAACCACTTAGAGCGCGAGCGATTGGCCCTGGCAGGGCCCCAGCTGCGACCCGAGATGTCCTACCCCGAGAGGCTGGCCGCAGAGAGGCTCCACGCAGAGAGGATGGCCACAGTCGCCAACGACCCCATCGCACGACTACAGATGTTCAACGTGACGCCACACCACCACCAGCACTCGCACATCCACTCACACCTGCACCTTCACCAACAAGACCCTCTGCACCAAGGTGAGCGACAGCCCTGCACCTCACACTCAACACTCACTGAGCACCTCACACTCAACACTCACTGAGCACCTCACACTCAACACTCACTGAGCACCTCACACTCAACACTCACTGAGCACCTCACACTCAACACTCACTGAGCACCTCACACTCAACACTCACTGAGCACCTCACACTCAACACTCACTGAGCACCTCACACTCAACACTCACTGAGCACCTCACACTCAACACTCACTGAGCACCTCACACTCAACACTCACTGAGCCTGCACCAGAACATAGCTCAAAATGAAGGAGATATTTCACACATGGAAGTTTTTATATTGTTGAATTTTTTATTTTATTTATTCATTTATTTGATAGGGACAATGCACATTAATGAACATCAGTATGAAACAAATGTAAATATGCCGGATTATAGCTATAAAGCTAGTTTTCATCCGTAGTCTCTAGGCAGGCAAGTACATAAGAAATACATCATACAATACAGACAAGATAATACAACATAACACTATACAGCACAAGTAAATGTTAAGTCTAGTGGTCACATGACTGGTTTGTTTTCAGCCATTGCTTGAGCTGAGTTTTAAAGCTGATCAGTGTCAGACATTTTATGATCTTAATAAATATTAATATTGTGCATGATTTAATAATATTTTGTGTAATGTTTGTGTGAATGATCTGTTGAATGAAATGTTAAGACGTGATCATGAGAACCGCTTTGAGTGCACTTTAATCCAATGTATTGTTGTAAATGTAAAGCTGAAATAGTAAATAATAGAAAGTAATGTTAGTGAATAGTCTGTTATCTTACATGCGTTAACTCTGTGTATCCCTGTGTTAGTGTATGTCTGCCTTGTTGACTGTGATGCACTGTCTGTATTTGACTGTACCTTGACCCTAAGAATCTGACCGTGCGAAGGTGGTGGTGAATGTCTTGTGTGTCCTCCAGGCTCGGGGGCCCATCCGCTGGCCGTGGACCCTCTGGCAGCTGGGCCTCATCTGGCACGTTTCCCTTACCCTCCTGGAGCCATCCCCAACGCCCTCCTCGGACAACCGCCCCACGAACACGAGATGCTGCGACACCCCGTCTTTGGTAGGTTTTCAACAAAACCTCTATACAAAGTAGTTGTAGGCTTCAAGCTCAGCTGAGATGGGGGCAAATGTCTATTGTTGATAAGATAAGATAAGATAGCTCTATTGATCTCACAATGGAGAAATGTATTGTTAGAACAGCTCTTAGGACAGGATCACACAGGGGGTGCAAACGGTCAGGAAATGAGCCATCAAGAAGAAAATGGTTTGCAAACAGTAGTAATAATGCTGGAATAGGATACAAAAAAATTAAATTAAAAAAGACTAATAATGATTAAATAAAATAAGTGTCTCTTGGCATCTATCAATAAAAAAACTGTATAAAACATCTCTTATGTAATATGATTATTCTTTTTTCTGGTTATACTCTCTGAAAACCATGAAACCCAACAATACAACAGTTACATTGAGTGTTTCGTTCCTCATCTGCTCCTTCCTGACATTTTGACTGTCTTCTAGGTACGCCTTATCCACGGGAGCTGGCCGGAGGCCTGCCCCCCCAGATGTCTGCGGCCCACCAGCTGCAGGCCATGCACGCCCAGTCGGCCGAGCTCCAGAGACTGGCTATGGAGCAGCAGTGGCTCCATGGACACCACCACATGCACGGAGGGCCCCTGCCCGGACAGGAGGACTACTATAGGTACCACCAGTGCAGCATTTCTTAAACAAATGAGCAGTTTTAGAAGAGCACACTAAAATTACACCAGTAATGATGACATGAAAAACATAATAGGAGTTTAGCGTTTTGAGTAGTCTTTGAGTCTTCCGCTGTGACTAGATTACTTTAGGTCCTTAAAATGTGCTACAAATCTACATAAGAGCCTCATTCATTTGCAATGGTATAAAAAAATCCTTGCTCTTTTAAATGTTAGCCTTGCCCTAAGTCAATCAATCAATCAGTTTTTGCAATGCCCAGTATCTCAATAGGAGTCATCTCAAAACACAAAACAAGTCAATATCAAACAATGAGATGTCAATGAGATCAGCCTGAGGCTTCCCACATCCATAGACCCTCCTCCAAAGTGTAAAAAAAATAATTTCACTCTACCGTTATGTTGTAGAATATCACATTGTTAATTCATTGTACCCCGACTTGAACTACATGCTTCTTTCTTCAATTTAAAAAGAAAAAGGAAAAAAAATAATAATAATTCTTAGTGTCACCACAAGCTCCTCCCACAGGCCTATGTTACCAGGATGAGCTCCTTACCTCGTGCCCATGACCCTCTTCGTAGAACAGCTTATTCCTCCTCCAGACCATCTAGAGACAAAAACAACACAAAGCTTCATTACAACAGACGACAAGCTGAACTCCAAACTCCTTCAGATCCTTGCACTTTGTTTGAGATTGATTCTAAATCCAGCATAATACCCCCACAACTCCTTTACCTAAACTTTCCTTAAAATAGTCCTCATTTGTCAACAGTTGATTGACTAATCTAAAAAACATTATGTGTAACACGTGTTTTCTTTTTTTTTTTTTACAGTCGATTAAAGAAGGAGAGCGACAAGCAGCTGTAGCCCGCTGTGGGAGGCGAGGACAGGTGCAGGAGACAGGAAGTTGTTACTGAACGGTTTCTTCAAACTCATCCAGAAGAACAGACCAGGCCAAGTGGATCATCCGATTACATCGCTTTTTTTTAACCGGGAACTTTTTTTTACTATGATTTTCCAAGACTTTCGTTGGTATATTGCCAGTAGTGACAACGTCCTCAACACCTCCTGCATGACAAGCTTCCCAACTTTTTTGTTTTTTTTTATTTTTTATTAGGTGCTAGAACAAGACACTGTGCGTATCGACAAAAAAGACCGATTAGGTTGGAAAAAAGTGCTATCTTAAATTCAACATTTATTTTAATACATCGTTGGAGGTTTTTCATAATTTTAAGGAAAGCTACCGCATGGCGTTTTTGAGTCTGTAAATAGTATATATAAACATATAATTATTATAATTATTATTCCTAGGTGTGGACTCGAAACTCAGTCGTTTCAGATAATTGTTTTTGAAGCATTATCCCTTTGTTTCAGAGGGGAGCACCATGGCATTATACGAGCAGTTCCTGAGCATCACTGTGTTAGAGCTAGTCCCACTTTGTAAAACTGTCCATCTCGACCTCTTCACGCTGTTCCAGTGACTTGAAGAGGCGACCCAGGTGTCGCCACGGCTTGCACACCGAAGCCATTTTTAACGTTTGCACTGAATATTTACAATCTAAACAATTGGGTTTTTAAATCAGTGTTTGACAAAGGAGTACTTCTTTTACTTTTGTTCGTTTAAGGAGATTTTAATTATTTAAAAATATGCAGAAAAATGGATATTGTTTTTAAAGATCTGGACCTGTTTGTACCTCCAAACACACAAGGAGCCTGTTTTAAGGATTGTTTTACCGTGTGAATGAGTGGTTACGTCTCGATCTCCCCCTCCAGCTGTACAACCCTTCACTGTGACACGACGGGGGGGGGGGCGTCCCTGTAGATCCCCCTGTCGGAGACGCGGGGCTCTACGTGACTGTGTGTTCTTGTTTGTCTGTCACTCTCTTCTCATTTGCCTTGGTTTCCTTCGGGATGCGAGCGCCCCTGCCCCGGTGCGGGAGGGGGGCGCGTCTGTGTGCCACTCGACTGTTACGAGTAGTGTTGTCGTCATACAGTGCACATTGTTTTAACTGTAGCCATGACGTTGGTTCATGCACTAAGACTGTTTTTGCCTGTCAAATGGACATTTTGTTTTGTTTTTTTAGAAAACTGTGGCTCTTTTTTATTGTTTTAAACCAAATGAAGAAGTGACCATATCTTCCCTTTGGAGCACTATAAGTAGTACACTTTTGTTTGAGACATTATACGCCTTTTGTTCATTTTATTTTTTTATCAACCCAAAAAGTCTTCAATCCTGAAACCACAGCCTGTTTGTCATTCTGTCTGGCCATCTCTCTCTCTCTCTCTCTCTCTCTCTCTCTCTATCTCTCTCTATCTCTCTATCTCTCTCTTCTCATCTTCCTCACATCGTCAAAAATCCCCCAGCGCCTTTTGACTTCTGTGTCTCCAAAAACCCTTCGATGTTAAGTGTTGTCAATGGTTTAGCTTCTCGTTTCAAAGCGGCAATAGCAGAATGTACAATTCTGACTGCTAAGATTTATATATATACTGGTATCTTGAAGCTTATTGTACATATGAGTAGTCGCCATGGGATGACACAATGTAAACAAAAAGTAGAAATAATAAGGAATACTTGTGAGTCCTGTGTTCTCCATTTGAGTATTTTGTAATTTTTTTGAAAAATTTGTGGAATTAAAATAAACTAAGTTACACCACAACGCGCTGTTGTCTTTCCTGATTTGGTTGGTGTTTGGAGGCGCTGAATCCTCAGCAGCTGAGAGACAGTAATCCTGTTTCAGAGGAAACACTTGATTATGCACAGCGCCTTCTTACAGGGATCAACCGGAAGACTTTTAACTCTGCTCATGGTAAATCGAATGATCTAATACTGTTCAATTGTGTAAAACAGTGGGCGCTCTGCTGTAATTTATGGACCTCAAAGCCTGTTGTGGGTCATAGTTGTTGCAGTAATTAACAATTCTATCTTTTTTTGTAAGAATCAAATCTAAAATGTTCATAATTGTTGATGGAAATGGCTATTCAAATGAGAAAATCACAATTGACCCACGCTTCAATCTGTTTGTTGTTGTTTTTTCAATTCATGTTATTGTCAGTTGATTATTTTTTCTGATTGATAAAATGTGTAATCCCAGTGTATAGTGAAGGCATTACTGAAGCAGACGCATCTCTCTGAAGGCGTCATTTGGCCCTCAGGTCTGGCACAATGGCCGCACAGTTTTGTGAAGAACTGGAGTCATAATTAGATGAACTTATATGTGTGTTTGCTTCTGACTTGTGTGTGACACGAGACCCCTATTTTCCATCTTTGCACAAACAAATCTTCAAGCAGCAGGCAGCGAATCTCCAAACCCTGTTCCGCTATAATAACATCAAAGCCAGGATGAGCCTCTAAAAACACCTCCACGCCGCCTCCTCTGCTGCGGTGCCATCAGTGGGGCCCATAGCGGGGCCAGGGCTGTCATCTTCTCCTGCGGCGCGCGGGGAGTGATAGACCTGCAATCTCCCTGTGATGGTACTGAGCTCTGCTGCCGCGGCGGAGATGGCTGTCATTCCGAGTAGAAGCTATTATTCTCTGAAATGATGGCCCAGTGTCCCCGGGAAAATCTCGCTTCCTTCCTATCCCGAGGCCGTCACGTGACTTAGAAGAGGAATAGCCTTGTGCGTGCGCGTGGTGCCTGTTATTGTTGCCGTATCCTCACAAGACACAACAAGAAGACGTCAGCGCGCGCTGAGATCCGGGGATGGCTTTCTTGAATAATTTATCTTATCTCTTCTCCTCCTCCTCCTTAACCAAGGATGAAGCGGCTGTGGCTCTGTCAGCTCACATTTTCCTCATAAGGCTGCGGTGTGTACCCTCCGGGCGGACACACAGGAAAATCCACTCTGTTCTGTCTCAAAGCCGTGTGTTGGTGGAGTTAATGTGTAATGCAGCAGGTTACAAGGAGACACAGATTCTTTTGCTCCGCCATAGGCCCGTGCGCCAAACTCATGCGCTGTGGCACCAACATGTGTGTTCTGGTGGAAGATGCCGATGCCATGTGCATGTCCTGCGGCTGATCAGCATTTGTTACAAGATGAAAGGATGGCCAATTTCATATTCAGATTTAAGCATCATAGGCAGATTCTTCAGTTTTCGTCTTTACTCTGTAGAAGTGGAGGGCATTTCGTTCTTCATCCAAAGAAGGGAAAAAAGAAAAGAAATCCAGCTTTGAATTGCAATGGAGGACTCGGATTCAAGTTGGACCCAATCCATAACAACAACAACATACTGAGACAGAAGTGACACTAACAACCTTACAGTAGGGTGACCAGACGTCCCAGTTCATCCGGGACAGTCCCAGTTTTGAGCCCTCTGTCCCTTGTTTTGTCCCCGTGAATTGATCTGAAACCATTCATTTGTCCCAGTTTTACACAACCTCTGTCCCAGTTGTCCCTGTTTTTCACCAGTGCCATGTCCAAAGCAGCACATTACTTGATACTTTATGACTTTTGGCCAAGACGAAAAATGTGACGAAAAATTGAGAAAATATATATAACAAAACACGAGAAATGTGAGAAAAAACACAAGAAATTTTTTTTTTAAAAGAAAGAAAAATGAAGGAAAAAAACTCCTTCTGGTTTAATCTTAAGAGACCCATGTGCGTGCTCAAGTCGTTATTAAGCTGATGAAGATCTTTGGACTAAGAACGAAACGTCCTACACTTCAACTACAGAGTACAGATGAAGACTAAAGAATGTTTGCCTACAATGGACAACTCCTGTACGACTGAGAACCTACACAGACGGATTCATCCAAAGAACTTCGTCAGCAGTGAGTCGAATTGACATACTCTTTTATGAAGAGCCAGTAGGAGGAGTTAGCCTTTTAGTCCCACCTCTCTCAGTTCTAAAGGTTTGAGAAAAACATCTTGGCTTATTCACACCTAATTAGGTCCTACTGGTTCTTCATAAAAGACCCACGAGCGTGTCAATTCTGCTCAGTGCTGACGAAGTTCTTTGGATAACGAATGAAACGTCCTACTTCATCTACAGAGTACAGATGAAGACTGAAGAATTTTTCTCCTCCTGTACGACTGAGAACTTACACAGATTTTAGCCACACATTCATCCATGTGAGCCAACATCAGTTCCTATAGGCCAAGATTCTTCAGTCTTCATCTGTACTCTCGTTGAAGTGTTGAAGTGCCTGAAGAATCTTGGCCTATGATGGACAACTCCTGTACGACTGAGAACCACAGACCAGTTCCTATAGTCCTCTTGATCGCTCAGCAGGTATTTACATGAAAGCGTTTCATGAGACTGCATTAAAAATGCTAATTCTAGTGAGAGTAGGTCAGGCCAGTGCCATTCCTGTTCCGGGGCATACTGTCTTTTTGTGGTGCTAGCTGTTGAACTTAGGTGCCAAATTTGGGTCCTGTAGGGTATAAGAGGTTAAAGCTGTTTTGGTTGACAGTCCATTCACTTGCAAATGAATCAAAGTGGACAC
>OMNZ01075042.1:8223-20349 GCA_900303255.1 Lesueurigobius sanzi
ACAACATTAGGTGCTAATACACTCAAGGCACAAAGCCTTGCGACAAGGTTCCTTAAGAAAATCTTCACAGCTTACATTGGTGGTCAAGGTTGGGTATTTTAATGCTTCTTCTTCCACTTCTTCTTCTTCTCCTCCTCCTCCTCCTCCTCCTCCTTCTGCTTCTTATCAATCTTATTTGACACCTAGATCGTTTAAATTACAGAAATGTTGAAAACAAAAGTGAAATTGTGCGTTTCACAGCATTGAAAGCATCCGTTCCAGTGACTGCTTGTGGCTATAAATACGTGTACAGAGCAATCTTTTATTTGGCAACTTGGAAATTGAGTAGCGCATTCAGGAATCACAAAAATTATTGGAAATATAATTCATAGCGTGTGGAGAATACGCTTTACTACTTTGCAACTTCTGTCCAAGCGCACTTAAAAATTGGTCCTGTCTAATGTGCTAACTATCTGCTATAGGACTGAGCGTCTTTGGAATAAAATGTGCAGTGTGTTTTGGCACGGCTCTTGGACTCGCGGTATTTTAGCAGTGTTTCTGCTGCCAACGTGGTGAAGTGAACTGTACAGTCACTTTAAAATGAAACAACACGGCTTTGATTCCAACCCACATTCTCTGCTAAAGTTTTTTTTTCCTTTTCTTACATTTAGTACCTTGACTTGCAGGGAGCGTTGATCCGAAAAGGCTCGTTCCACATTTGAGTCAACAGGTGTAGAAATCATTACGTCACAATATAATGTATACAAAATGTGGAAATATATATTTTGCAAAAGTAAAGATTAACAAAGCGGAGTAGCCACATTAAGTTGAATACAATACGAATGCTCACATTTTATAGGATTTGCCAGATTCAAGCTTTAACTGTGTGACATTTCATTCAAGAGCAGAATGATGAAAATCATTTATGCAGGTTAGAGAGGCAAATGGTTCATTTATTACTGTGCAATATATTTCTTATTTCCTTCATTAATATTATTACCTACTCATGTATTTTTATTATTTATTTCATGGAATTGGGCCTGATTTTTTTTTTTTTTTTTTAACACTTTTGATTCTAAAAGCTATTTTGTTGGTTGGCATTGTTAAATTTGATGCCTGTCAGAATCAAATTTAATGATGTTTTTGTCATTCCTGGACTCACTTTCTTACTTTTGCCTCAATCCATTTAACGACTTTTAATGATTTTTAATACCCTGCGAACAGCCGGCTATGATATGTCCTCCCGGATAAACATTTTGTCTCTTGGCTTCTGGGGAGTGTTTTGTGTGCAAAGACCCATTGCAGTGTGCCTTCAGTGCAGAGCACATCAAACCGGCTCTGATTGGAACAGAACTGGGTCACCTGTGCGCTGGCTGCTGGTGGTACTCCAAGCCCCACGGTTAGTGCTGCTCCCCAGGCTCAGTGTCAGAGCCACGGCCCCCGGCTACGCACCTGTGTCCGTGCTTCTTCACTGGGATCAATTAGCATTAAAGTTTCACAGCGCTCTCTCCCCGCTCCCGCCGCGTGGACATAGTGTTCACTGGAGGGCTACAGCCGAGCCAAAACAAGGCCGACAGCCATGTGAAGGGACACATTTGTCCCAATGCACCACACGCCGAGTCAACAAGACAAGAGTGCACGGTTTCTTTAGGTCTATATTTGGGCCATTTTTTGGATAAGTCTTTCCAAACATGCTTGTAGCGATCTGAAATACTGGGTTGGAATGTTTTGCGCATAATAAGACCTCATGGAGACAGGGTATTTTGTTCTCGGAGAGGACATTACCAAAATAATTGCAGTCTTTGCGATTTGCTAAATGCTCATTTTCCTGTAGTCTACTTTGTGCAATAATGACTCAGACTCACTCTGGATTGTTTTCTCGTTTAGGATCTGCTGTGAGTTTGGTCTGTTGGACACACAAATAAACCATTTCAGCAACATCTTGTTGATAAATTGCCAGTTATGCTATCCACAGCAGAAGGACTGTTTAACTAAGTGTATAGTCATTTTCCAGAGGTTTGGAGCAATTTCCATTTTGTGATGCCTTAATTTAGAAGATTCCCTTGTGTGACCACCAAACATCTCCGGATAACTAGCTATTAAAATAAAAGTTAAAAACATGCAGTGTGAGTTTCTTATTTAGTGGAAGAATCTGGATAGTGCCTTTCTTTAACAACAACACTCTTCTACAACTTCTACGTGCATCCTTGAATATAATCTTCTGTCATTATGGTCAAGATTAATTTGCATTTTACTTAAAGCCAAGCTACACAACATAAGGTAATGCCTAACTTTACTAAGAGCGGGACATCACCAGCTCACATGCAGATGCTGCTCCTTTGCTTTGACTGCAGATAGCCAAGCATGACACTTACATTTACTTAATATATTCAGTAGGAGCGTGCCTGGTGTCACTGTTAAAGTCTATTCTGATTGTGATTGTTTTGTTTTTGTGACGTAGCAACATATAAACTAAAATGTTCAACAGAGTGGCTTTAACTGAACAGTGTCTTATCTTTATCCGTGGGTTGTTAGTACTTATTGTAGTATGTGCCTGCAGTCAGGAGTGAGTGAGCAGTGCTTAACGATTTTCACCCTCACTAAGGACTGACAACAAATGACTGCGGAGCGGTGGTGGTGCACCAGTCCAGCCTTTAACCACATCTCTCACATGTACAAAGTGTGATCACAGCGTGGAGCTCTGCCACCAGATCAATAATCTACATGTCGATTTGCACATGCAGGCTAAATTATGTGTTAAAGCCACAGCTATAGATGCAGCTGTGGGGGCAGAGAGAAGTAAGGGAGTACACTTCAGATTCAGGCTCCTGGACAATATGTTTGGTCATGATTTAATTACCAAACATAGAGTTGTGCTCAAAAGTTTGCATACAATTTTAAGTTTACATCTAATCTTTTAGCCATTTTTCATAGAATATGAATGATAACACAAAAATATTTTTTCCCACTCATGGTTAGTGGTTGTGCAAAGGCATTTATTGCCAAAGAACTGAGTTTACTCTTTCGAAATCATAATGAAACAGGAACTTCTCAAATGTCCCTGATCTAACATTTACATGACCTTCCACAACTGCCAGGGAAATTGTTCAGGAGCAAAAAAAACTCACTTCAGCTGAAATAGAGACAAAATTGGACTCTCTCTCTCAAGATGCACAAGTTGTAAACTTTTGATCAGGGACATTTGGCTAGATTCTAGTTGAAAAGCGTAAACAAACAGGTTTTTTTTTTTACAATAAATGGCTTCACGCAAACCACTAACCATGAGTGAAATAAAGGTTTTTGTGTTATTCATGTTCTATGAAAGTTTCCATACCCTGACATTCTGCCAGGGGATGTAAAGTTCTGAGCACAGCTGTATTGTTTGGTAATTAAATCATCTGATCTGACAAAAAACTTCAAGACTAATAGAATAAAATGTAAAACTAATAGCATAGAAAGAAAGAGGAAATCTTAAAAAAGTAAAAATAAAGACACATAAAATCTAGAAAAGCCTTTTTAGTCAAGTAAGTTGTTGCTACTTTCTAGTGGTTATTAATACTGCACCACTCAAACTGAGATGATAAAACTGGTGATAGAAGTAACCAAAGTCACTCAACACTGAAGGCAGAAGGAGCTTTTCATTGGTTTAAACTATTAAAAGCTGGATGGATTTGCTGCTCTGTTCCTCCATCATTCCACCGACTGGATCGTCACATCACTTTGAAAACGCTTTCTTCTCACGCACTTAAACAGCTTGATTGAACTTTTGACTGTACAATCTACTCCTGAGGAAATTCAGAGAGATTTGGAAATATGATAAACGAGTCCAGAGGAGTGATGTTTCCTTCAATGTCCGTCTATCATAAGCGGATGGCAGAACAAAGCTGGTGTCATGGTGCGGATTTGAAGATTTTTACCAAGCAGAGATGGCGCGCTCTTCATCAAAATAATAGGCGGCGGATCATATAATTTGTCTTTGGTTAGAAGTGTTTTACAAATGACAGCAACCGCCGTAAGCGTGAGCATTGCTTTGATAATCCATGGGCCTCCTGGAGCGTGTGCAGGCTACATAATCTTGTGCTGTTGCTTCAGAAATATCACATTTCAAGTTTCTCAACGGCAAGAACAATACACTGATAAAATATAAAAAATAAACGTCAGTGATATCTAAAACTTCATAATAAGCAAAGTCCTCCACATGTTAATTGTATCTACGTATCTGATATTTTTGTTATTCACCTCCTAGGCCTATTCATGTTTCTGGAGCTGGATCTGTGGATTTATTACCCATTTTCATTGTGTTCTATGAGTGGTGAAAACTTAGGAGCTAAGAACTACTCTAAGAACTACTTTACATTTTAAAGCTATAAATAGAAGATACTGCTTGCTTTCACTAAAAGGGCAATTTAGACAAAGTGTGATTCTATTTAGGAATTGCAACTAATCACAAAGCCACGCAGAATGTTTCGTTTTTTCATATTTTTTGCTGTTGCCGCTGAACAATGTGCCAAAACATTTCCCTATGGGCACAAACAACGATGCCTCACACTTAGCCTAGTTATAGCATTGCTCAAATCCGACTTGAATGAGCCAAACACAGCCATATGCTGATCAATGCACCAACCGCTTCAATCTGTAACCAATCTCCTATCACACGAGTCTTCAGTCCAAAAGCAAACAGATTGTCAACAGGTAGGTGGTATGGTTTGTTTTGAGAAGTGGACGCAGCTCCTGGGGCAGTCACCCTGGGGTGCTTTCCCACCGCCATGTGTTAGTGTGTGTGTTGTGTGTGTGTGTGTGTCTCCCTTTGCCACAGAGGGAAAAGAGCACCGAGGGCAGCTGTACCTGCGCTGCCTTGTGGTCGTCTCTTGACAGTGGCCTTCACATCACTGCATGTGCCTGAGCATGAGATCTGACAGGCCTGACCTCCACGCCACATCGGGACGGCACACATGAAGCCACTTATGCACACATACCTGGGGACTGGATATGAAGACATGGATACAGACAGCACATGGTGGCACCAATAAGACAATTATACGTGTCACTTTCAGGGTCAGTGCACGGGCTAAATATAGATCGAAGGAAGTGATGATGTTTAACAAATGCTTTAGTACGGAACCCCAGCAAAACAGGAACGCTAATGATGATCAGGCAAGGACAGAGTCAAACTAAAGGCAAGAGAAAAAATAAAAAATACATAGTCTTAATAGATCAAGCCAGTGAGGGAATTGAACTGCGTGAGGCCAACAGGAAGCGCTTATTTCATAGATTATTTGACAACACGCTTTCAAGACTTGAAAGCGTGTATGCATTTCCAACACATGGATATTTGTGAACGCGTGCCGCTCAAAGAGAAAGAGACAAGAGAGAGAGAGACAGCTGTCCTTCACTTCATGTAAAAGCACCATTCTACAAACACAAGTGGCAAAGCTGTTCCATGTGACTCTCTGGTGCATACAGGCATGGGCGGCTCATAGCAAAATGAACTCCATCGCCTTTTGTCATAAAGCTACAGAAGGTTTGGGGATATGGGCAGATTAGCCCGCATGTACGCACGTTTGTGGTTCAGGTCTAACGTCTTGGGAGTTTTTACCTAGTACCTTTTGCGTGTAACATGGGAGAGCTCTTCGTCTTTCCTCCCGGCAGCATTAGTGGAACGCAGTACTGGGCCGTACCGGCTTTCACCCCTGGTCTTTCCTCGTCTCACACCATAGTCACAGTGAAGCTAAGCGCTGCATACGCTGCGTCATATTTCCTCCTCTTAGCTTTCGGGAGACTTTCGTTTGTCAATTACCTCGGTCTCTCTCCACCTTTCTTTTCTTCACTGAATATCAAAAAGCATGTTCCCCGGGATGGCACTGCGCCGCATTGTAACCATTGCAAAAAACAATGCATCCCATGCAGGATCCACATGTAGGTTGATTAAAGTATTTTACTTTCATTTTCAAGCAAGAAAACCGATCTTCTTGCATTAGAGAGCAAATCTTTTTAATTAGGAAAAAATATATACACTATTAAAAGTTTAGGGTCACTTTTATTTTGTTTTCAACACTATTTACATTGTATGATTCTCATTGAAGGCATTACACTATGAATGGAATTATGTAGGAAAATAAAAAAGGGTGAAATAACTCAAAATATGTTTTATATTCTAGATTCTTCTAAAAAGCCGCCCTTTGCTCTTCTTCCACATTTTTCTTTTGGCATTTTCTTAATGAGCTTCATTAGGTCGTGACCTGAAATGTCTGTGAACTGAAAAATATTTCTGGTGACTATATTGTGATTGTGAAGATCATTGAGAAAATGCCAAAAGTGTGAAAAGCAGTAATCAATCTTTTTTGTTTGAAACATAATTCCTTAAGTGTTCATGGATAAAATAGAATACGTTCAGTGAGAATCTACAATGTGAATATTCTTAAAAATAAAGAAAAAAAAACATGCATCAAAAAGTGAGGCCTAACTTTTGTACATCACCCTCTTTCACCATGAGCGGTCAATCTAATAAAAGCCTACAGACCAAAAAAGTCTGCCGTGTGACTTTAAAGACTTGTCTTTGGCATCTCTCAGCTACAGCTCTATTTAAAAGTGTGCTGCAGATCAGACTGTACTCCCCCCGGCCGCCTCCCACATGCCCCTCCATCACACACATATCAATAGGGATTCCAGCAGGGTGGCTGTAGACAGCATGGTAAACAAAGACGCAATGAGGGGGGAAAAAGGAGCAGAATCAAAGGTAGAGTGGCTCCTGCTATTGTGCTAGAGCAGAAAATCATTTGCTGACAATTTGTGGCTCGTTTTGAAGCGTTTTGTGTGGTGCTGACACATATATAGACGGGGAGGTGGGATGAAGGCTGTCTGGTTTGGTGGTAAACTTTGACTTGGATATTTAAAATGTCAAGCCGTTTGTTCTTTACAATGCCGCCTTCCTTCTGTGCCGCAGAATTGTCGGCTAATCAGAATTTGTGTTGGATCTGTCACACAGAAAGCAGTAATTGATGGGATTTGACGCAGGGTGATTGATAAGAGTGGAGGAAGCACTGAGACTTGCGTTTTCCAGCCACAGTAAATAAAAAACAATGAATTGCATTTGCGCAATGTGTGAAACTCACTTGGATGATGATTTCATTTGGCAACTTCTCAACACTCCAATCAATACTGGGCAAGACATGCAGCTTTCCTGATTGGCCTTATTGTAATCCGCCTAAACACAGGGTCATTACAAGTGAAGCTGTATCTGCTGTACTCTTCTGCTGACATATTTACCTGGCCAGCCTGAGGCCTAATTGAAATGAAGTTAGGTGACCTTTGGGGTACCTATCTAGCCCTGCTTGTTCCACTGGGCCCTCACCATATATCATTTGCTATAGCCTCATAAATCAGCCTGTTGAACTGGGATGCAATGATGGTCCCGACCTTTCTCCTGACATTTCCAAATGGCCACATCCTCCACCTAGGATCATGGCGGCATGAAAGGCACCCAACCATGGTATATGAAGATGAGATCGAAGCCGGCCCAGAGAGCACAGGACAGCAAATAAAGCACTCATGTTGGCAAATGCCATCGGGAATTGGCATGGGTTGACAAAAGTGCTTCATAAAGCTAGAGATTTTTCCTACTACAGCTATTACTACAACTACTGCAGCACAACTACTTCAGTATTACTTCAACATCAAAAAATACTAAAGCAAATCAAAAATGAAGGACATATCAAATGACTCAAACATAATTGAACTTGAATGAGAAATGCTTGTTTTTCCAGTACAATCAGAACAGTACTGTATATTGCTATATAAATCAGTTAGCTTAACTTAAATACAATGGAGATGATTCTACATAAAGCTAAGAATAATTGTGTGTGCTCTCGGAGTAGGGGGTAGTTTAAAGATGCTGTAATATGGGCTGTGATACTTCTATGCATTTTGTCCAATACTATTGTAAAATGGTGACTCAAGGAACTCTTCACTGCACACAAGTGTTGTACATTTTCTAAGAAGCTGATCACAAAAGCTATTGTGAGGCATGTTTCATCGCAGAGGCCAGGTGGTTTTACTCCTTCTTCTGTGCAGCTCCCTTTGAAGAAGAGCCCGACTGTACTCATTCTATGCAAATGCAACAGAAGCCGCTTTCTCTTCGTTCTGGCTTGGTTCTATGTATAAACCGGTTGAGTGTGTGTGCGTTTGTGTTTGTGCGGAGGCAAGAGAAGTAAAGGTCCACTTGTGACAAGCCTACTGGGAATATGAACATCTGGTGGACCGGCTGCTCCGCTGGTTAACATGCTCCTCCTCAGTGGCCCCTGATGACACAGTCCCAGGTAGCACATCCACACGTGCCCATGGACACAAATACATATGGACACAAGCGAGTCAGGTGCATCCGCATATGTAGGCTACAAAGCACACAAGGCCCTCCGAAGCCGTCAGACACTGCCCTACACGGCCATTCGCCGCTCTCATGTAAATGGCCATCCATCATGACACGCCGCATCATACTGAAGTGGGGGACAACCATAAGGCTGATCATTCACGGGATGATGGTAAAGAGCAACTGTGACCAATTTGCACCAGATGCTCTATAGAGCCGCTTTAAGCCTGCATTATTACTGGTGGGAAATGTCATGTTATTGGCAAGGTGAAGCCTCTCCACTCAGACTAGTGGTGCTCGGCTCACAGTGGCAAACACCCATATCCTCCTTTCAATCGACCAGTGGCGTGTTGTCTTCCCCTGTCTGTCTCCATCACTCATTAGTTCACTCAGACATGTTTATTTAAAGTCATCACTCGTACGTCAGCTGGCTTCAGGGAAATGGCATGCACCCCACATTGGGAGGAGCTACGTGTTAATTAACAGTAAGCAAATGTTATCAGAGGAGGTCATGTTTCTATTGTGAGTGTGTAGTTAGGAAACAAGAGACAGATGGAAGACGGGAGGAGTTTTTCTTTTTTCTGAAAGGCTGGGTTACTTGATAAAAGTGGCAAACGGACTAGAATGATTGCACACTGCCCGCGGGGCTGCCATTTGGCGCCCTAGGCGAGATTTTGGACTAATAACTCCTCGCTCTTCCCGTGTACGCACACACTAATATGGTGAGTGCCATGTGTTTAGGGGGCATTGCATTCATTTCCTGAGGACGTGTCTCGAAACACACCATACCTCGCGGCAACATTTGAGCAACCATTTTAGTGTTACGACTGCATGGCTAAACCTTTAGTGCTATGTCCACAACAAAGAGAGGTCAAGCAAAGATGTATTATCATGTATTATCTAAACTGTGTTGAGTTGTAAGAAACACTGACATACAAGCAAAATATTCAGATTGCACAGCTCATAATGTGTCTTTTGGGTGGGAGAGTCGAGACAATTGCTTCCACAAACTATAAACAAGAAAGGTTATCTAAAACAATTATTGTATAAGGTCCAGAGTACAAAATGTTTCTGTTGAACATATAAAAGAACCAAATAAAATAATATCCCTAAAAAAACTTATTATATTGATGGAACAAGATTTAACCCTGGTGCATCAGCAACAACAAACAAATGTAAGACCTATATTGATTCCAGGAGGGATTTAAGCCATACGCTTTATCACAGAAATATTGATTGGCTTCTTTGTAAGATTGCTTTATATATGTCATCAATTCCATACAGTGGTCGTATAGTTTTATAAAAGCAGACTAGATAGCTTCCCCCCAAAAACAAGCTACATCTCTATTGGTAGAAAACCTAAAAAAAATTGGTAGAAAAAAAAATAAAAAATCCAGCGGAATCCTTTGACAACATTCATAATTCAGAGTTGCATCAATAATATCAAGCTGCCCAGAGCCAACTTTAACCTTAGCACTTGGATAATGTATAGGCTAAAATAACTCCTGTACGACTGAGAACTTACACAGAGCTAATATAACAACTATAAACAGGATTTGCAATTCTACTATTAGATGTTTAATCCAAACAGGATTGCTAATTGATATTCTTTAGAAATTGTACCTGAACGAGTGCACTAAAGACTGTGTATACACAAAGGAATACAGAACAAAACGCACTTAAATCAGTAGTGGAACCAGTTTAAATTGTATTGCCAATTTACCAGAGTTACAAACCTACACTCTGCTGGTCCTGAAGCAGAAATGAGTATACAGGGAGCAGGCTGCTCTTCCTACCTGACCAAGCCAGCCTAAGGAAGGCTCGGTTGAGCTCACGCCAGATCTGCAGCAGCCATCCTTCAGCAATCTATGTAATGGCTATGCTAATGATGCCAAAGCTGCCCAGGAGAGCTCTCACTCAGACACCACTAGCACTATCGCAGTCATTCCACGGCCATGATACGCTCCTCTAGATATCAATCCCACTGGCACCCAGCGGCGTCATTGTGGCACCGAGACAACAGAGGATAATTAGTCGAAGTGTATGGGTGCACACGTTTCACAGATGAAAATAAAAACTTTTCGAATCCGGACGCAAAAATAAAAAATGACTCCAGCGGTGTAAGTGTTTACTCTCTCACGTCCGAGAAAGACGGACTATCGATTTTCCTTTTGAGAAAAATAATGCCAAAGAAGAAAGGAACATAAATAAAAAGAGAAAGGCGTGTTAGAGAGAAGAGAAGGGAGGAGGCGAGGAAGAGGAGAAATTGGCAGATATGAAAAGAGTGCTTTTAATGGGAACCCGCACGGAAAATTGCAAAATATTTTTTTTTTTTACACAACACAATATGAACGTGCGCACCTAAAATCTGTCAAGACGGCCATCGATTTTCCACATATTGAGCAAAAGGAGGAGCGTCGGCGCAGTCAAAGCCCTGGCCTCCTGTAGATGACCAGGCATAGCGCGCACCAGGCGTCTCCCCGCTCGCACAGCCATCAATCACGCTCGGAACAGTTTGTACATGTGCGCATTCTGACACGTGAGCCTAACAGCAACACACACAACACACGCAGGGGAACGAACACGGAGAAACAAAGAATTAGCATAAGACTCGAATTTGACTCCAGAAGAAATATTCAGCACCAAGAAAGAAGAATTTAAATGAGTACATATCAGTGGGACAGTTCTTTGAAAATTACAGTAAGGCTGGTAGCTTTTATGTTCCGATGCAATTAAAAGACATATGCCGGATAGAGCGATAAGACTGACACTGTTCTTATTGTTGAGAACAAGGTTGCCAGTTTGATTTCATCTTGTGCCAGTGCCGCTGTGGTCTCCTCTTCCTCAGGTAATAAAACCAATGCATCATACTACACTTCACCCACTGTATAGATATAACCAAGAGCTGACCTGTGTCTGTGTCATGCTCTCAGTTGTAGAAAGTAAAAAGTACATGTAAAAATGACAAATAGGTATTTTTACTTTACTTAAGTAGATTTTAAGATGAATACTTTGCTTTTACTTCACTATATTTCAGTATCTGTACTTTCTACTAAACTACATTTTTAAATTGGGTTATAAGTAAAAGTATTTTATTTTCAAAGTGACCTCTCTATGAACTGGTTTAGTCCCAGTTTAGACCTGGTTTAGTCCTGATTAGGCCCAGTTTAGTCCTGATTTGGACCTGGTTTAGTCCTGGTTTAGTCCCAGTTTAGACCTGGTTCAGTCCTGATTTAGACCTGGTTCAGTCCTGATTTAGACCTGGTTTAGTCCTGATTTAGAACTGTTTTAGTTCTGGTTTAGACCTGGTTTAGTTCTGGTTTAGTCCCAGTTTAGACCTGGTTCAGACCTGATTTAGACCTGGTTTAGTCCTGATTTAGACCTGGTTTAGTCGTTATTCAGACCTGATTTAGACCTGGTTTAGTCCTGATTTAGACCTGGTTTAGTCCTTATTTTGACCTGGTTTAGTCCCAGTTTAAACCTAGTTCAGTCCTGATTTAGACCTGGTTTAGTCCTGGTTTAGACCTGGTTTAGTCCCAGTTTAAACCTGGTTTAGTCGTTATTCAGACCTGATTTAGACCTGGTTTAGTCCTTATTCTGACCTGGTTTAGTCCCAGTTTAAACCTAGTTCAGTCCTGATTTAGACCTGGTTTAGTCCTGATTTAGAGCTGGTTTAGTCCTTATTCGGACCTGGTTTAGTCCTGGTTTAGTCCTGATTTAGACCTGGTCTAGTCCCAGTTTATAATTTGCCACATCAATTTTTTTTTAATTATTATTAATAT